>LD358340.1:150787-161388 GCA_001465055.1 Ptychodera flava | reverse complement strand
AAGCCAGTGAGCGTCGTCCAGCATGATCGGCCCTGACTCTGTACATATTACATGCAGTCCACACTGCACAGTGCACTGCACTGAACACGCACGTTCAGCACAAAATAAAATGACCAGCACTTTCACGGTTCATTTTGAATTGAAAAACGATGTATTTTCGAAGGAAATGAAAAGTAACTGCATCCCTACCGTCTATATCAAACTTGAAACATCACCTTTAAATATCATGCCATTCAAAAAATCGACACGGTGAAATGCCAGAGATGAAGAAAACGGAATGTTCATGCATCGACATCATCAGTATGATCAGCGAGCTGCATGCCATGGTATCAGCTGATCAATACGATCATTATTATGTCGCTAGTAGTACAGCATTCATTGCAAACGATATCAACAGAGTTCAACATTGTTATTCAAATGTTTATATTTCAATAATAATTGTGTCTATAAACTTAATTTTCGATGGCTCCTTGAGAAGAGCTATTTTATTTCGGCGAACGACAGAACTTGACGTAAACGGGTGCTTGAAAGGTACATGTACAGTTGACAAACATACTGGAGGGTTTCGGTACCGTCGCGATATCGAGAACAAGGCAAGGTAAAATCACAGACATGGAGGAAAAAACGATGAATGAAAGTTGTCTCCGATTACAGTCAGTGCATCAGAATTAGGTGGCCGAGATGTTAGATCAACGGAGAGTCCACGGTCGTCATGATTGTTGGTAGTAGCTGACCTTGGACCGAGACTTTGAATGGCTCCGTAGTAATTTCCGTAGACACTTCCGGTCAAGGCTGATGACAGCAAGCTGCCGTTGTTGGCTCGTTTACGGCTGGTTCGAGTAGCCTTTCACGCTTGCATCGTTTACATGGCGACTGACACATATAATATGCCATGTGTCAAACCTAGTATCGTCTAGGAGTTTGCCACGTATTGAGTTCTGTTTCACCATGTTGTAAACAAACGTAGTACGGTACAACCAGCGTATCGGACGGGGACTGCATGCTGAGCGCCAGCCAGACAGACGGCAAGTGCGTGCGTGAGGACTCAAAAAATGTAATAAATCGTAAGACATTATTATCAATATTGTGAACCATTGTCAAGATTTATAGTTTTGTGTATTACATGGTTTATCCGATACTTTCCCTCCTTTGAAATGCGCAGTCCTTTTTTCGTTTTCCAAAAAAAACTTGCTCGCTGTGGGGCCGCAATGCTGAATAATGGAATACATTATCAGTAATAATGTATGGATATGACGTCACAAAATTCACTTGTATTGACAAAGCTATAATATAATATGGCATAATAGCAATAAACCACTTCAGCAACCGGTATACCACTCGATTTTGACCAGCTCAGTCCTTTTTTGCACTCGCTATCGCTCGTGGATATATGTAGTGAACTGGTCAAACTCTCGTGCTTTACCGTCGCTGAGTGTGCTTTATTGCTTCATTATTAAATTATCAATGTCTGTTCATGCCTATAAAATCACCTTATCTGTACTAACATGAGCGGTCAGTAATAATGATTTATATTCATACGTTAGGGGTCTTCACTAGAACCATGATACTTCGCTTGCTAAAATACAATATACAGTATTACCGACGAGGAAAATGTATATGCTATCGAAATGTTGTTATAAGTGAAGATCAAGTTTATCTGCACCGATCAAAACAAATCGTCTATCGTTTCCCATACAATTTGCTAAAATATGGCTTATTGGACATATCATATTTACCCTTTTCAGTAATTAATTTGATGGATAGCCACCGACGAACCAGATAGCAAAATTAATTAAACCACTTTATGCGGCAACAATTATACTAATACCAATCTTACAGCATTTCATGCTGCAGTGTCGTGTTCTCATAATACTAATTACGTTCCCATTATTCTCTTGAGATATCGACGAGTGTGAAGGCGGTATAGCACAGTGTGGGCTCCATCAGCAGTGCGTAAATACTGTTGGTAGTTATCGGTGCGTATGCCAGGAGGGTTATGCTTCAGATCAAGGTACATGCGTTCCGGAGCAGATAATTGGACAGAATGCCGCCAATGACCACCGAAGCACGCAAGGTGTGTCTGTAATCTCAATGTTAGGATTCTCCAATTGTAGCAAGTTAGAAGGGCACACTTACCCATTCCGGACACCTTGTACCGCCACCAAACAATGGGTCTAGATTACCCTATTATTTTCTTCATTTTCTATTCGATCGTTGGACCTGATAATTTATATAAAAAAAACTTGCTTTTCTTACATATTTTACTTTGTTTTGATGTCTAATTGATAAGTCATTCAAAACTTTCTGAACTTCCTAAAAATTACTATCGACAGAGAACGATCTATTTGTCTTCGTTTAACGGAGAATAGCTTTAAATTTTGGTGATACTGTCGTTGTTTTTATTCGATTGATAAGTATATAATTTCTTCTTGTTTCCCTAAAGTATGTAGAGGCACAAAGTATTAACGTCGAGAAATACTTTTCAACTGTGTAAAGTGTGCGCAGCATTTACAGTTGACAAATCTAAGCTCTTCTGACTAATATTTTGAGTCAGTGATCATTAAAGGTAGATATTATACATGTGCACGCTTTGTTGACAAACGGAACACTAATCATTAGCTCACGTGTGTAAACACGTGGGCTAATGTCATAGCGATGTCTGTCTGTCTGTCCGTGTGTGTGTGTGTGTGTGTGTGTGTCTGTCTGTCTGTCTGTCTGTCTGTTTACACGATAACTCAAAAACGCCTGAACGGATTCTGATCCAATTTGGTACACAGGTACCATATGCTACTTGAAAGAACTGATTAGATTTTGGTTGGTGTGGCTTGCATATTAATGAAGTTATGCGATATCGTTTTTTTCCACACAATGGTTTCCCTATGGAGACGGTAATGACAGTGTAGGCATATATCAAGAAATACTGCATAAAATTTCATGAAACTTTTCACAGATGACAATCTCAGAACATTATGATGATACTGTGAGTGTCATGTCCATTATCTTCTCATTTGCATATTTAATGAACTTTTGTTATTAGTGAGATAACTCTGAACCTCCTGCACCAAACTTGATGATACTTCAAACAAATATTGATCTGATATATATCTAATTATACTTAGAAGCATTGGGCAGTGTCAAGTTAATAAATAGCTCATTTGCATATTTTATGAAGTTTTGTAATTAGTCATATAACTTCGATGTAACTGCACCAAATGTGATGAAATCTGCTGCAGATACTGATCCGACTGATGTCTAACTGTAGTGTAAAGCATTTAGTAGTGTGAAATTAATTAAGGGTTCATTTGCATATTTAATGAACTTTGTAATTAGGTATATAACTCTGAAATTACGGCACCTAAGTCAGTGAAATTGGGTACAGATATTGTTTTGATAAATATCTAATTGTACTGAGAAGCATTTGGCCGTGTCAAGTTAACAAAGGTCATTTGCATATTTTATGAAGTTTTGTAATTAGTGATATAACTCAAAAATAACTGCACCAAATGTGATGAAATCTGCTGCAGATACTGATCCGACAGATATTTAATTGTAGTGTAGAGCATTTAGTTGTGTGAAGTTAATTAAGGGTTCATTTGCATATTTAATGAACTTTGTGATTAGTGATATTACTCCAAAATTACAACGTTAAATTTGATGAAACTTGCTACAGATGTTGATCTGATAAATATCCAATTGTACTGAGAAGCATTGAGCAGTGTCAAGTTAATAATTAGCTCATTTGCATATTTCATGAAGTTTTATAATTAGTCATATAACACCGAAATAACAGCATCAAAGGTGATGAAAACTGCTGCCTATACACTGATCCCACAGATATCTAACTGTGTTGTAAAGCATTTAGTAGTGTAAAGTTAATTAAGGGTTCATTTGCATATTTAATAAACTTTGTAATTAGGTATATAACTCTGAAATAACGGCACCAAATTTTTTGAAAAGTGCTACAGATATTGATTTGATAAATAATAATTGTGCTATGGATCATTGAACAGTATCAAGTTAATATAGGGTTTATTTGCATATTTAATGAACTGTGTAATTAGTGACATTACTCTAAAATTACAGCATTAAATTAAATAAAACGTGCTACAAATGTTAATCTGATGGATATCTAATTGTCCCATCAAGCATTGAGCAGTGTCAAGTTAATGAACAGCCCATTTGCATATTAAATAAAGTTTTGTAATTAGTGATTAAACTCTAAGAGTACTGTGCGAAGTTTAAAAAAACCTGCTACACATAGTGATAACATATATCTTATTGTTCTGTGAAGCTTTCTACTATTAATGAACCTGTTGTAAAACAAGTGAGCATATTCAGTTCATATCCGGTTTTTGGTATTGTGGTACTTTAGTCCAAGTTACCGTATCGTACAAAGGGAAAAGCATAATGAAAAATTCACACAAATCACAGCGCTCTCAGGTGACCTGTAAGCTATGACAATCCTGAGGAAGCATTGTTTTAAGTGTTAACATGGGTGATATTTGATATACAGGTGTTGTATGTGACGAAGAATTCGATGTTACCCTCGACGTTCTGTGGCCGGAAACCTTGTCGAATGGTTTTACACACTGGATGCCGTGTCCTCCGGGTTCTGAAGGTAATTGGTGTTTCCCCTCCAATTGATGATAAGCTTATTTGACACGTATCATTTCTGTTTGTGATATTCAAAATGTGCCTGTATATATTTTTACTTATTTATTATTATTTATCAATAATGATTTTCACAGCCGTTGCCATTATAGACTAACTGAAAATACAGTCACAGTGTTAAAACGGAGAAAAAAACGGGCAAAGTTTTAAAACCGATCAGAAATACAAAGTTTTAAACAAATTTCAAGACCACTTAAAGAGTCAGAAAAAGTCAGTGTCAATATGGAGAGAGAGAGAGAGGGGAGGAAGGAACAGCCAGCCAGCCAGACAGACAGACAGACAGACAGACAGAGAATTTTTAACTATTATAATTCGCTTACATCATGTAAAAGTCAAAGACTTCAACCAGATTCAATGAAATTTCTGCCTCTGGATCTCGTTTTAGGCATAATGGTCAGATTTTGTGACGAGTTTGGCGAATGGGACACTCCTGATACCACAGACTGCAAAAAAAGCAACTTTTTGGTTAATATGTTGAAGGCCGTAAGTTTCGTCCATAATTGTTCTTCCTAATTTTAGTCCATTCAGAGGTTAAGATATCAATCAAGGCAATACATATTAATAATTGCTATCGATGTAAGGACAAGCTTAGGTAGACGCAAAACAAATAGATTCATGTATTACATTCCCTTCAATAGATACTTTTCAAAACACGCAACTGGCAAAACTGCGTTTCCGAGTCCATATAACACGGTCGAAAAATACGAAATCTTTCTACTTCAGGCGACTACAGTCAATAACATTACCGATGGAGCCATACTGTTGGAGTACCTAGAGAGTGCGATAGCAAACGGCAAAGAACTGCTTGGAGGCGATATGCTTGTAGCGAGGGATGTACTTTCAGTCCTTGCTGTTACGGAAATAGACCAAAGCATTACACAAGATGAAATATTGGCCATCATCAAGGTTAGCCATTCTTTAAAAACACACTGAGATGTATGTTCTCATTATGGGAATGCACGGTAATTCGCTCTCATAAATAAAATGAACAAGGGATTGATGGATTGACGGATGAATGAATGAACAGATGAATCAATCAATCAATCAATCAATCAATCAATCAACCAACCAACCAACCAACCAACCAACCAACCAACCAACCAATCAATCAATCAATCAATCAATCAATCAATCAATCAATCAATCAATCAATCAATCAATGTATTGATAAAGGATTCACCGGCAAGGTTACCATTTCTCTTTTACAACTACTACAGAAACTTAAACTTCTAAGGCTACTTCGAATTCTACACCGGCTGCAACCATTATTAAGGCCGGTGATGGTTGATGATGCTGATGACAATGATGTCTAAATAATCATCATCATCATCATTGACTCACTAACAACAGCAAAAACGATCATAACGTCGACGACGACAACAGCTTCAACAACAAACAATGACAACATTTATTTCAGAATGCCACATTTATTCTTTATTCTATCTCATTTCGTTCTATCACGTTTTTTTAATATTTAGCCTTTCTTGGAGATAAGCGACATGCTCTTGAGTGGCAACTTCAAGAAACAATGGAAGATGCTTTACAGAGTAAGTACCCGGATAGCCATAGAGAAAAAGAACAGAAAGTTAGACAGAAAATGCAGGGATAAAAACGCACTTTTGCGGATCGTTTAGCTTTCACAAAATATGAAAAGGTTACATAGTTATTTCGGCAGTAAGATATACAATATCTTCAAAGAAACAATTGTTACAACTTTTGATGATTTTTTCACACTTTTGTTTTAAATGTTAGCTTTAGTTTTTTTTTCTACTCCAGTACCTTCAAGCATATATTTTGAGAGACACAGTATTCAGCTTGTCAAATAAGCCTGGACCTATAGACTGCATTGTTATTATCAAAAAGTGAATTTCAGTCACGCCTAATTTTCAAAATTGTGAACTATGGAAGTGCACCTCAAAGGTATTTATTACATGCCTCGTATATAGAACGTCGCGCGCTCCATAGGATTCAATGGTAACTCGCCGATGACGTCGCGGGCCGCATATTCATCACTTGACTGAAAGTGAACCGGAACTATTTTCAACTTGAAAACTTTTTGATGTAGAAGTCTGAAATATCATGTTTTGCACGGAAAATCCGGTTTTTGGAAAATTTCGCATAAAAATATTGATAAACCGCATAACAATAGTTTAAATATATCAATGCGCCATTCGACGATGAAAATCGTTCTATTTCAACCGTTTTTCGTCTAAAAAGAAAATAAAGGATTTGACTATAATTTGCCAAAAGACGTAAATATTTTTAGTGCAAACTGAGTAAGAGAGGCATGCAATAAAACATTATCGCCCAAACATGGGACTATGTACCCTCGGGGCAGGAGACCATTTGCCCTCCTTACGTCGGGCAAATGGTCACCTGCCCTCGGGCACATAGTACCATGTTTGGGCTATAATATATAATACACTTTACCCTTGTTAAGTTATGCAGACTGTGATGTGCATATATGAGAGTTGATAAACTATTGTCATTTATCTTATTATGGCCATTACCTTTGCCACTTGTACAGAAATACGGACCCGGAGAAAGTGCAGCTACAGTAATCCAGCCCATCCAGTCGTTCAGTGAAACCGTTTACCAATACATGCTGAGGACTGGAAGAAATGTGTATCTCAAAAGCAATATAATCGGTGAGCTATATGAAGATTCATTTCACATGTCCGATTTTTAACAGTAAACTTGAGTGTTTAGCTATCTTCATGTGTAATTATTTTGACTAGAGATGAGTATCTCCAGTCTGATAACAAAATTATCATCCTAAGAAATGTAGGTGCGTCGGTCACTTAAATCGTGTCAGTGCGATGGCTACTTTAAACATGAACAATTTAAATAGAATTAGTTTCTTTCGCTTTGTATATTATTTAATCATAACAGAGGAAACACGGTTCGAAGTTGTTCAGTCTCTTTTTGATTTACTTTTCTTTGCATCCTCTCCAGACGTGCAAGGTTATTTTATTGCAAACCATGAAGATTTTAAACCGAATGACAACAGAAGAGCAAGATCTGTAAAGATCGTGTACGACAATATGACGGCTATAAGTGCTGATTACCTCAGACTTCCGGAATCATTCCTACGAACAGTGAATTCGACAGCTCAAGGTAATTACACTCTTGACAATTTACAAAATACAATTTTCTAAGACATTGGATAAACTGTGAAAATGGAACTGTCGTCAATTATAATAAGGATCATCTTCTTCTTTCCGTCTTTCTAAGGCAAAATACTGATAGCTAGTCTTCTACAGAAAGTGGGCACCAGGTTTCTTCGGTAATTTTTGCTGCGATTTACAATATTTTACGGCATGAAACCTGATCTTTTGTGGAAACTATTCATCATCGTTCTCCTTTTTCTTTCCTCTTATTTGAAGAAAGAGGATAACAAGGTCCGTTGTTTTCGCTTTTTTAGAAAACTCGTTAACGGCTGTCATCTTTATTATAAGGGAGGCGGGCGATATTCTACCAGCTCATTACAAGAACAAAAAGTAAGCTTCATCGAATCTTCTCTGCCATATTTTTGTGGAATTTTTCAATCTGTAAAATAATTGCTTGTTGATGTTGCATGGCAAGTTTGTCACTAAAGTTAGAAAGTTGTCAATTCTTCTCTGCGATGATTTGGAAACCGTTTATACATTTTGCCAATTGTTTGACGGTATCATTTTGCTTAGCAAGTTTGTGGGGAAACGTTTATATTACAGGAGAGATAGATATAATAACAGTAGTACCATCATTTGCCTTTGCCATATATAAATGAGCTTGTTTCAGTTGTATCATACCTCTATCACTTCACCGTGGCGTCGCTCAGCAAAACAACATTGCGTGATGTACATAACGTAAACTTTTCGACTTCTCGGAGTAAAGGAAATACAAAGTAGCTACTATATTGTTTAATGCTTATATATTTACCAGGTCAACAAGGCGAAGATGGGTCGACAGCACCACTGCAATCAAGAAAGTATATAGCGTCAACACAGTCGTATTTTCGGCATCGCTTCATTCGCAAACAGATGATTATAAATTCCACGATTTTCAGGATCTCGCAATTGTGAGGTTGTACGAGAAGAAGGCAAGTCTCCGTCGATAATATTTGGACAGTCAATGTTGGTCCACATTGTTGAAATTTCTCGAAAACATTCCATGGATTTCTCATTGTATTGGCTGTGTTTTCATGATACTATAAATTTAGAATAGTGTCAGTATATCCACTGAACATAAATTTACATCTGAATCTCACAATTAACACATGTAAAAAGCAAGCCATCACTCAGAAAGTTACCTTTTGTTCACAGGAGGGCTATGCTCCACAGTGTTCATTTCTGGACACTTCTTCAGTCAGTGGGTAAGACATCCATTCTATTACTTTCTGAAATACGTCTTGAGCTATTCCACTTTCACATGTATTCTCGGAGACGAAAAAAACTGTTGTGATCCTATAGAGTAAAAGATACAAAAATAGACACTACACCCGTTGCGAGATTTTTAAATACGATTTTTTTTCTCTACCTTAACTTTTGATAGCCATTAACAAACTTCAACAAATAATGGAGATATCACTGTGAAACTATGAAACACTCTTAGATGTTTAGAAGGAACAAAGACATTCATTATACCATGCCGTTTTGATTAAAAGTGCCTAAATGGTCACTTAACCAACACCACTCAATATGGTACGATCCATAATCGCATAATGTTGTAAGAATAGACGAAAATCGATTCCTCTGCTGATCGATAGGGAAAAGTGTTAAACTTAAAACAGACTCTCAAACTCTCACAATAGTTATTTCTTTTGTACATACATACATACATACATACATACATACATACATACATACATACATACATACATACACACACACACACACACACACATACATACATACATACATACATACATACATACATACATACATACATACATACATACATACATACATACATACATACATACATACATACATACATACATATATGTACATATTAATTAAGTTAATGCTGGACTATTTACTGACAAATATAGTCTGTATTAATGGTAGGATATGGGATGTATCTAAATGCAAATTCCTTCAGCGAGGCAGTGACGACATCGGTAGATTTGTAGAGTGCGGTTGCGATCGTCTTGGGTCATTTGCAGTGATCATGGCCATGGGAAAAGAACCAGTAGTAAGCATATTTATACACAACCAATTATACAAAGCATACATGTACATAGTACTTCACTTATCTCAAAAATTCACTTACCTTTTGTACTTTGTTACCTTTCATTTAATAACATGTACAGAATAACAAAGGGAAATGTGCAGCTGACCTCGGCAATATTAATTAGAGTTCGGTTAACTTTTTGAATCAGGTTCAATATCGATGCCAAATTTCTCTTAAGTCTATAAATCCTCCAGAAATTTATCTGCGAAACACAAAGACTTACATCTTTAGGCAATCATTGCACCACTTATATAACCTTAAAGGGGTAATTCTAATACGGAAAGGTCTACATCGAAGGTGCGTTGATTTACTGTTCATGGTGTGGTTGCTATGCAAATTTTGTGTTAGACAGGCAGAGGAAGCTTTCTATCACAATGTTTGATTAAGGTGGTTTAATTAGCAGGTTACTGTCTGCACACGGCTTCAAATGAAAATCCAAACTGTCACCTGTTTATCTTACACATACAGCCCTTTCTACATTCTGCTCACCGGGTTTTGTTAGGAATTACTGGTGGACTATCTTCAATTCTCATTGGCTGCACTTTCGTTATTCTTTGTATTGCAAGGTATGTATTCATATGTTTTTTAATTGACTAGTATGTATGTATGTATGTATGTATGTATGTATGTATGTATGTATGTATGTATGTATGTATGTATGTATGTATGTATGTATGTATGTATGTCTCTGTGTGTGTGTATGTATGTAGTATGTA
>LD358340.1:138398-150759 GCA_001465055.1 Ptychodera flava | reverse complement strand
GCATGCATGCATGCATGCATGTATGTATGTATGTATGTATGTATGTATGTATGTATGTATGTATGTATGTATGTATGTATGTATGTATGTATGTATGTATGTATGTTGGGATCGCGTGTAAAAGATATACTTTCGTACATATCGTTCATGCCTCAGGTACATGGGTCTTTCAAATAAAGAAATCAGGATGGCTGTACATAGCATCTCTATGACAGCCCTGAGAGCAACCTATACACTCTGGCTAGCAAGGAATAGTAAAACCTTTTGAATTTGGAGTTGGAACACATACCGGAAGGGACAACAACACGGCAGCTGGAGAGGGAGAGTCCCCGGGGCCAAAGCGCTTAACCCACCACCGCCCGCCCAAAGTGTAGGGCACCTGCAATCTGTTTGACGTTCGTTCAGGTATTAAAAATGATCCTTGGCTAGGTACGACATCTTTAATTTCTGTGCATGTCAAATAAAGGCGTTGTTGCAGACCAAGCCAGGAAGCGGCTCTAGACGGCCATGGAGTTAACCTTTTGTATTCTTTTCTTTCAGGTTGACATCTGATCGGTATATAGTTTTAAGCCAAACCATTCTGTCATTTGCTTTATTTTCAACATGCATCTGCATATCTACTTACTTTGACAATACTGACGGACACAGGGCCGATGAGGTACGGTTTTAGCCCTTAAGTCAAGAAGCATGCAGTGGCTACATACTCCCAACTCCCCGACTTAAAAGTCCAAGCTTTTTTGCATATTTCTGATTAAAGTCATCAAATTATTGAAATAACTGTCGGTGTCATAAAAGTTTAGCTTTTGTTGACACACCTTTTTAAATTATGTGACTTATTTCCCGACTGAATCTGCACAGAAATATTGGAATACTTGTGTATGTTTGCAAATATCATTGTTTGTCATGGTATACAAATATTTAATATATGCATGATTGTAGAAGTTAAAATCACCAAGACGCTAAAGTGGTTGATTTACCTCAAAATAGGTTTCAGAGAAGATGACATTGTTTTAACCATCTCTGTCCTATGAAATGTTCATGATTTTTACCGTTATATCTAAATAATAATTTATTCAAAATGTACAAAAGATTCCATTGCGTCAATGATGTTTATTCTTAACCAAGTCTGTACTCTTATCAATAAAGATTCCCTTGCACCATTCAAACGCCCCAAGTTTCACTGAAATTGATACATGCAATAATGTATTTAATATTATTAAATATTATTTAACACGACTTGAACTAATTTGGGATAATTGGATGGTGAAGTAGTGTCGATTTAACCTGCAAATGTAACCTCATCTGCATTTCTTTTTAAGTTTCACAATTGTTTTTATGAGTAATTTGTACTATCGCAACATTCAGCCATAGGGCACCTAACACTTTTGAGAAATTTGAAAAATATAAAGATCCAATTATCCTAAATTAGTTCAAATCGTGTTATTTGTGCATTTATCAACAGGGTACGTGCTTGAAAGTTGCCATCGCTGTGGACTACTTACTCCTCTGCAACTCGTTCTGGATGTTGAATTTGTGTATTCAACAGGCATTGCGATTGGTCTACATTGACCGAAGGAGATTTACTAGGTCAGTCAGTAGCTTAACGTCAGCTCACTTCTATTGAACACAAAATATTAATGTGTTATCTGTGCAAAAATGAATAAACTGAAGTGATTTAAAATCATATTACTAGTTTGCTACAGCTATCAAATGCTATTTAAAATAAGTTCATGTATTTCCATATAAGCAAAGGTAACTCACCAGGCATAGGTTTTTATACAAACGTATTCGCTTCGTTTATATATGTAGGATCGCGTACATTATGGTAGGATGGTTACTGTCTGCTGCTGTTGTAGTTGTCTGTTATTTGAGTGAGCACCCTAAGAAGGAAGATGTTGCCAGGTAAGTTAACTTGATTGTCACAGGGGTAGTGACAAAGTCTTACCTTTGAAGTTGTTCTTGGTAGTTATTGTAATATGTAACTTCCACCACATGAAGTATGCATGACATGTCTAAAATAGTAAAGCTATCTTAAAATGACATTATTGCAGTTTGATAATTTATAAGCAAATTATAGCATTTAAATTTAAACACGATGGGAACTAATTTGGGACAATTGGATGGTGAAATAATGTCGTTTAATCCGCAAATGTTACTTTATCTGCTTTTCATTTTAAGTTATACACCTTTTTAAGTAATTTGTAATATTGCAACATTCAGTTATAGGGCACCTAACACTCTTGAGAAATTTGAAAAAAATCAAGATCCAAATATCAAGAATTGCTTCCAATTATGTTTTTAAAAGGATGACTGGTATAGTCATACGTAAAGAGAAATGTCAGTTGCCTTTTTGTCTTATGCATTGCGTAAATCATATGACAGTATCCTTTACATTTGAAACGCATTTTTTAGCCGGGCATTTGAAAGCATACGGTTTTAGTGATTTATGTAACACCCATGTAAGGACACTGTCATTTAACAGTTTCCTATTAAATTTATGCGCCATCCTTTCTTTCTGCCGTGTCTTCTGATTTGTAAACCTTCCTACGTTTGTTGTACAGTTGTCGGGTTGTTATATCGACGGAAACATCGGCGATTCCGACTTACATGACAGTCATCGTTATCACGGTAAATGCATAAATAAAACATTTATCGAATCAATTAGTATATATGTAAATCTGTTCACTAATTTTGCATTCTTGAATGTGGTTTTATCACGTACAACAGACATCATATGCTGCTAAGTTCGGCATTGTTTGAAGGTTAAATAAAATTCCACTACACAGTAGATTCCATATTATTATTTTATATTTCATACCATTCATATAATTCTCGTGTTTTGTGAGTGATGTTACGTTTATTTACATGATCGAAGAATATGGTAGCATACTTCAAGTCATGTATTTCAAGACATCACATTAAGCCCTTGAAAAGTTGTACCACATTACGCTTCTATTTTTACCAGATAAGCAGCACAATTCTTTGTTATGCAAACCGGATGATCATGAAGTATTTGCAGAAATGCGACTTCGAAGAGGGGAAGAGACTTCGGTGAGTGGAAAATGTTTACAGTTACCTTAATGAGCTGCTTACGTGTTATTGCTCAGGAGGATAAGCCCCCCGCATTGGTGGTCGGCAGAACAAATTAATGAAGGGGATTAGGGAGAGTAATTGAGATAATTAAGAGATATAATAAGAGATAATTAAGAGATATATACTGTTTTCTTTGAAATATTATACTGGCCGAGCGTAAAGTAATATGTACACACACGCACAAGTAAGGATTGTATAAGGTTTAATACATGATACTTATTGATTATATTAATAACTTCAAGACAAATGATACCTGCAGTACCCTGTGGGCATACATAGTACAAAAATGGTACTTTGTCTTCTTTGCCCAGGTGGCTAAAGTATATGACAAACTTGACTTTTTGTACAGTGTTTACAATAATAAATGAGTCGAGACTTAATGTATACCTATGTTCACACATCTCAAATTACAGGGAAGATATTGTGTCAACGATGTTATTATTTGCCTCATTTGTTATCACTCGTGTAGTTGGTCACTGTGCAGCACGCAGTGATTACTGGTTGCTAGGATACGTCTTTTCATTTGCCACACTATTCGAGGTTAGTTGTTTTTAATATTAACCTAAGTATTACCTCATCTCCTATTTCTTTGTCGTAATCTTACACGTATGTTTAAATTTTGATGTGAACGGTGACAAATAGGATTGACAAACAACTTTACATTTTATAAATTTGACGATTCGCAAGTCGCAAAATCCTTCATAGATAATCCTGTTTGTAGACATACATACATACATACATACATACATACATACATACATACATACATACATACATACATACATACATACATACATGCATACATGCATGCATGCATGCATGCATGCATGCATGCATGCATGCACGCACGCACGCACGCACGCCAGCCTGCCTGCCTGCCTGCCTGCCTACCTACCTACCTACCTTCCTACTTACTTACTTACTTACTTACTTACTTACTTACTTACTTACTTACTTACTTACCAGGTTGTTATTTTTCTGCTAGCCTATTAAAGCAAAGTATACGGTGTTGTCGTGGGTTGTTCGTCTTTTGCGTTTTCTATCTGAAGATTTGTAACTATTGTCTTCATACCAACAGGGATCAATGGTATTTATCCGCTGCTTTGCACTAAATATTGAGGTCAGTGATAAGTTTTACAGAACTCCATATATCGCGAACCCATCTTTTAAGTTTTATTTACTGTTGAGCTATTAAAGCCTACCTTCAAGACTAACTGTTCTTAGTGTCATAGTCCTTATTACGGCACTGTGATTTTTTTCATAGTTAATTCATAAGTTTGGTTCTCTTATTTAGTCAGTAATTCAGACCCTGATTTGCTAGTTAGAGTATATGTAGCAAAGTCAGGATATTATTTTGATACTCTTAATCAAACATTTAGTCAGTCAGTCAGTCAGTCAGTCAGTCAGCCAACTGTCAATTTTGCAGCTAGCCGATCATTTAGTGAGTCAGTCATTTCGTTCATATAACAGTTAATTGCTACTTAAATAGTTGACAATCCAGTCAATCTAAGAGAAAGTCAGTTTTTCTACCCTAGCTAGTTAGTTTATTTTGAATTCCGATTGGTTCATTCATTGATTGACTCATCAGTCGATCGGTCTGTTGATTAGCTCATATATGATTGGCTAATTTATCGTTGTATTGTTGGTTACCTAGTTACTCCCAATCAATTAATCATATGTACATGTAGCTTATCCTATTCACAACTTAGTCAATGTTGTTTTCTTTCGCAAACTATATTTTCTCACGAAGGTATACATGTCTGAAAATTACGATAAACATGATAAAAAATTCACACAACTTCAGACAAAAATCAATTTTCTGAGCTAGAGCGCTAGCTCTTTGATCAGATAAAACTCGTTTGTCATGACTATTGCAATGGGAAATGTCTCTTCGAGATTATAAACATGGAATTCATGTATAGAACATTTTGTGGAGGGACTGTGGCTATGATAATCTCAATTTCTATGATTTGAAATAATATCCTCTGATCACATCTGCAAAATGTAACCAAACTGACATTTCT
Source organism: Ptychodera flava (assembly GCA_001465055.1). Taxonomy (NCBI): domain Eukaryota; kingdom Metazoa; phylum Hemichordata; class Enteropneusta; family Ptychoderidae; genus Ptychodera; species Ptychodera flava. The sequence continues at coordinate 145,642 of LD358340.1, read as the reverse complement.
AACATGTTACTTATTTGTTTATCCGTGAAACTTCATATAATATTTTGCGATAATACATTCCCAATACCTGTGGTTGTAAGTGTCATTGACTTTGCCATGTTTAAACAATAAAGGAGAATTAATTTTCTTTCAGTGAAAAAGACTTACAAAATTTTACAATCTACAAATGGTAAATTTCAAGTAAAAACTGTGAAGTATAGCTCAATAATTAAAGTATGGGTATTACAGAAATTTATGAATACGTAGTCACAAAGAAATGATTAAAATTTCATTACAATCTTGGACCAGACATTAATCTTTGCATTTGAAATAAACTGTATATCACTAACTTCAACCCTAATGACTCTCTAAGTTGCTAAAGATTAATGCGAAACCCTGTCTCTGTCCACTTATTGTCACTTTTGCCATATCTCTTCATCAGCACTATTTAGCTCAAAGGACACCCTTTCTACTTACAGGTTCTTAAGGCCGTACAGATCAGACTGTTTGGCGATGAAGATCACAAGCACGCCCTCAACGAATACCAGGAAACGGAAAACGTTAGATTGACTATTCAACGCGAAGCCCTCAACCGTGCCAAGGATATGGCAAAGAAGAGAAAGCAACATCTTCAACATGAAATGATGATTAAGAAAAAACGCTCTGATGTCATCAATAGGCTTTTTGAAATCGTAAGTGGCTTTCGAGCAATCGATATGTAGAAGTATTGTCAACGAGAAGATGATTCACCAGGCGAATACACAAACTGTGAAAAATAAGTTACTTTTCAAAACCCTAATTTGTCAATGCATCCTTGTAAATATAAATTTAATAATACCACTATCATACTATTAGTTAAATACCAAATTTAAAATACTAAATATCACTAACATAAATATCACTACGTGACCTTATCCTTTCTGATTTCCTATGTAAATGAAGTTCATCTGTCAATCAGCATAATCACTGTTGTTTCTTACAGAGCCGAATTGAAAATCGAGTTTACCCGATGATGGAATCTGCGACTTAAAATGCCTTATAGATATATATGTGGCTCTTATAGAGGGCGCTGTTTACAACAAGGAATCAATACTGCCTAGCAGGAACCAGAGTCTGCGATTGGCCAGCTAATACGTCGATTTTATATGTCGTTTTTTTAACTTATAGGCAGATCATTTAGAAAATCCATTTAGAAAATGTATGTGTTTAATAGGTTCTTTTAAAGTATCTCTTAGGTAAATTTTCATCCAATGACTTCAAAGTAGAAATTAAAACTTTTTGTGAATGACATTCCGTGTTGACTTTGTGTGCTTATCAAATCCATTTTGAGATGTAGATTCAATTTGATATATATGGAATCTTCAATTTTTTCATAGAAGTCCGTTTTGCACAATTAATAGTAGATCTCGTGGTAAAATCAGTATATTAAGTATTCATTTACTGCAAAATGTTTAATCCGTGGTACGACCAATTGATTTTTATATCTACATTAGGACGAAAACACTGATAAGAACAACAAATTAGTAGAGTTTTCGTATTTGTTTTTAACCAAACTATCAGAAAAGGCTGTAGTGGCATGCCAAAGGGACTATTGAAGACTGAGCAGAATCGTTATCCTTATCAAAATTTACATGAACATGTAGTGCAAACAGTAGGCATATTACCGGGCTTGAGTGCAAAGTTTATACAGTGTAGTCTTTTTCTTTTGCCAAGGATCAACCAGAGTGCAACTACATGCACATTTTTCTGATACAACGGGTTGCGAAAAAAAGGTTGTCCGAACTAAGTTTAAGTGCAAAACTTGTCAGTGATTTCGTGCTATTACCATGAAAGAGATATTGTGCGAAACCACTATATCATGCGTTCAATCTGCGCTGCTGGACTTTTGTTGGAATATTTGTGTCGAAGGAGCTGAAAACTACTGATGGTCAATATACATTGCCAGAGCTCCTGTTTTTCAACTTCCAACGTTGAAGGAATTTGCAGTATATACACCAAATTGAATTCGATACCAGTTAAATGTAAACTTTAGCATAGGAATATGTTGCACACGTATAAAGTTTTCCAACCAGAAAACCTGAATCATTAGCGGTTATTACACGAAGTTTGGTCGATATCGCGTCGTATTCGAGTGATGTGTCCGTGTTTTGATGAGTTGCGCAGTAACGAGTCAAAATGTGGACACATCAAGAGCATACAACGCGATATCGACCAAACTTCGTGCAACAACCCATTTATCAAACATGCGTCGTTTGGCGATGACAGTTTTCCCTAGGGACGGTCCGAAATTAGCGGCGACAATGCAGAAGTGGCCTGCTCCTCGATGTATTCGTAGATTGGTTGCTAAGAAGTGATGGCAACTGTATCACTGATCGATAATACTCCACAGTGGGGTTCTTCCACTTCATAGCAGGGGTTGTGCGAGGCTTTGAGAGCAAGCAATTGATTATTTAGATGCCAACACAATGTTTTCACAATTCGAAGGACGATAACATTTGAGTACGTAAGTAGAATAAAACATATGCCGGAGAGAGTTCGGTGTTTTTCGTATTGTAAAAACTAATATAACGATCTGTCAAAAATTGGGTCCACCTTGAACTCATGCGTACAGTAATCATCTCTTTAGCATCCACGAATGCGATATAGATATATTAGCCTTGTCGGTCAGTTTATCTCCAAGAATAGATATTTTCATAGACTCCTCGAATTTAGAATTTTCGTACGCAAAACCTGACGTCACATGATACTGAAGTGAGTAAAGCGTAACTTGAAATTTATTGTACATTTTGTTCAATACGAATAAATAATTCAAAGGTATTTACACCGTCTACTTGCATATTTTCGTTACTGGCTTGTTTACATGTAAATGCAACATAAACTTGTTTAAATGACCTACACTAAATTTGGACTTTCTTGGTAGTATCGTATACTTCGTAACAGGATTCTGTATCACTGAAATTTAAACTGTAAACTACTAGGCTGAGTCATGAACCGGCAACATGTAATATGTGCACCCGGAGTTCTCTGTCGTGTATTTTCAGTGATGTAGTCGGGTTTATGTGGCTGATTAATAGCTATACTAAATAATTCATTTTCAGCGGTTCTCTCATGCTGCACTGCTCTTCAGTATAGTGTTGACGACATGAGAACACAAATACGGTTGCGAATGATAAAAATACGTTGGCCGCAAAGCATAAAATTGTTCAACGCTTTTTCTTGTTTGTTCAGTCCGGGTCATTTCCAAAATTTGCTTCTCATTATGATAATGATTCCGACTTTTAGCCAATCATCGACCAGATTACGTCATAAATAAAGAACAGGTCACGCCAGGTCACAAATTTGATCGGCATATTTTTGACCGCTTATTAAACCTCAATCGTATTAATTTCGACAAATTTCGACTGTCAACACAATCCACGTGTTCTGCAGGAGATAAAGGTCTTAGCCAACAACGAGTCCGGTAAGTGGAAAAACATTCGAAATATCTACGATTTATTTCGATATATTTACGATTCATTTCTAAGCTTATCCCCAGTTTATCGATTTCTCTCGAGTATATGTTCGTCATCTCTATTAGAAATACTGTTTTCAAGGTTATTTGTATAGGTACGCGTATTGCATTTTGTAAGAAGTAAGAACGATGTCAGAGCTTTAAAATGAAACCTATGTTGTGGTTGTTCGACGCAGGCTTAATATGGTACGCGGTTTTGAAAATGTGTTGACAGAGTGGCCACTCAACTGTTCGACATTATGACAGATTACGACGCGATTAATTGTTATTTCACAAACGACATCTGTATTTCCATGAAATGTGCAACGCCAAGTGTTTTTTAGCAAAACTCCTCTTTGACAACTGACAATACTTTTGACATGGATCTGTGACAATACACAAAAAAGTTATGTGAACCGTGCAGCGGGATAGTATATAACAAGATAGAGTTCAACACAGTATGGCGTACGTAACCATGGACGCATTGTGGAGATTGCCAGGAAATACAATTTTTACTATGGCGCGCGCGCTGGCCGCTGATTGGCTAATGACAGGAAAAAATATTATGGTACAGCGTCGCCAATTTTGGAAATGACCCGGACTGTTGTTTTTGGTAAAACGGCACTTGTGCTTAAGTGAAATAGTTAACAAATGAACAAAAATATTTTGACTGATTCTGAAGTATAAATGACCTTTTGGAGTGTTATGAGTTCTGTTCGCTGTAAGTAGTTCCAGTCACAGTGAAATAATGATTCATATTTTAACATGTTAGAATACGGGTTCATATCAGCACTTTCTAAAGAATAGGAGAATGGCAATACAGACATATATTGTCTGATAGTGGATGATATTACCTAATGCGTAGTATGTCAGAAAATTTTGCCACCCTTGCGCCGAAGTAGTCCAAGTGTTAACTCTGTGGTGAAAATTGAATTTTTGATTTTTAAGGAAATATAAACATAATTTACTCCAACAGCTCCAAATGAGCCACGACAAGCAGTAGACAAAATTTACGAATATCTGAGAGTCAGCGTAGGCCTATATGTCCCGAGGTGCATTCATTTTAAAAGTTATAAAAAATTTAAATATCTAAAATTTACACATGTTTATATTTTGCCTGAGGAATCTTCAAACTAATAATCATGAGCTACCTTAGATCTAAATTTATTGATTAGGGAAGCAAATATCCTCAAATTTACCGATACAGTGTATTTGAAATTCAAAATTACTGCCGTTATTGAGTAAATTAAATATTTGTTTTCCAAGTACATGCCTATAAATAGATGACAACGTTTTCCTACACAGGTTCAGAAATGAGTATATACAAAGTGTAGAGAAAATAGGAGGGGCAGAGTGTGAGAGCTTGCTATTCTGGACTATTCGCTCGGCGTACATTGTTTTTTCACAGTTGTGAAATAATAGTAATAGTTACATAGGTCACTGGATCTGTCTAATAACAGTGGTTAGAGTGCCGAGCAACCTTGGAATGCATTGCTTTGAGTAAATCGATGTGTAGCCCACAGCTTGTGGCCGCTTAGATCCGCGTACAAACATTTCAAATCCCAGTACACTATCCTGTGATCAAAGAAATGTTGTAATAAATATGCCGATAAATATGTCTTCATCAACACTGAGTTCCCATCACATTGGCATTTGGCATCCCCAACGCCACGTACATCGGTCACTTGGGCACGGTAACGCGCCACTGATTCTAATCTGTTATTGAAAAATATTTAAATGATACCCTACACTCAGAAATATGTGAACTATGGGCCGTTCTGATCGCTTGTACCACCCAACGATCAGATAGATTCATCATTAACAACGGTCGCTGTGCAATATCGCTACACAATAGAGGAGGGCTAATTACATTGCATGGACGTTGACCAGGCAATCTTAATTTATCCTTGAATATATGTCATCCTCTAGGGCAAGGTCGAAAGATCGATATCTGATAAAAATAATGATCTTTTAAGTTTGGCTTAACCCAAACAGAGTTTTCTATAACAATATAACGATATCGTACTGTGGTTTGTTTAAGAATTGTATAAAATGTTGTCGTAATTACGCATTTTCGCTCCTTGTGCGGCAAATTCGATTGCAAAATCGGGTCGATGGCGATCCGAAAGACCGCGAACGTGGTCGCGAGGAAGTGTAGACACGCTGCTTTTACATTGTTTGTTGTTGTTGTCCGAAGCAAATGCTTTGATATTGGTGTTAAATTAACAGTGACAGACCGAGAAGTTTTTTTAATGAGATACAGATGTTTTTCAATTGAATAATGTTCTCTCTTGCAACATCATCCACCCTTAGTAAGTTTAAGTATGAGTGGAAGTATCACAGTAAGGAAATAATGGGAACCTCTGATCAACATTCAACAATAAAGTTTCAAGATGAGGGGGTGGGGTGTGCAACACGTAAAGAAGACATTGAACTTTTGATGTCACCCCCTTACAGAGTCCACAATACGATGTTTTTATTGAAAAGAAAGACGTACGTAAAGTATAGATCTCTGTGTCATAGTTCATGTTTCTCTGTGTGTTCTCTTGAATTAATCACATATGCTGATCCGAGCGTTGATATATTGGATTTAATAAATGTTCGAAAGAATTCAATAAAGTACTTCTGACTATAGGAAAATCTGTCTAATAATAGCAAATATGTGTGAGGGTATGTTTCGCATTCCCCTCTTATACTGACCTATGAAGGCAGTATGTGCCTCAAAAGTGAAAGACTTAAACTTTCGCTCAAACTTTCCTTAAGGTATCTTTTAACAATTTTCTTTCAAAAATTCCGGGTCACCGTGCAAATTTTGGTACTGGAGAAACAAATAACCCAAGATTTACCGATATTCAAAATTCAAAATGGCCGCCATCACTATGTTAACTCTATGGAGAAAAAATAACATTTTCGACTTTCGAAATACTACGCCGGCAAAAAGTTTTTTTACACCAAGATCATCAAAATGAACCCCAACAAGTGGTATATCAGAATTGTAAAAGTTTGAGAGTCCGAATATCTGTCCCCGAGGCGCATTCTACCTTAAAGGGATAAAGTCGCTCTTTTTTGATCTTCTTTTCATGAATCTTGTTGATATGAAAAGTAGTGTTACTCGGCTTCTTGAAACATGCTGAAATATTGATCAACTGTACACAACCTCAACTCTGCTTGCAGTCAAACAAGATTAAACAGTCAATGAAACACTGATTTAATGGTCTGTCGCAAAAAAGAATTTCCGTGCAAAACTCTAACCATACATGGCTGAACATATACACTGTTACGTACAGTTTGGACCTCATTCAGGCGTTTCTATGAAATCTTAATTGTTTGTTTGTCATAAAGAAAGCAAGTCATAATAGAAAAAATCTGTTTTGTCAAACAAAAGGTAACAGACGAAATAATTTATTTGCACCGTTGATACTTTGACAATTATTTATTGCCATCATTTGCACATAGATTGACTTTATGCAATGTTTTCTTCGATATTATAAAAAAGATCAAAAATACCAACTTCCTTTATCAAAGGAAACGCCTTTCTGTTACTTATGTCGACTAAATGTGAACAATTCCCGCGTAAAATAGCATACGTTTTAATTTCCCGTTCTCGGCTGGGTTTATAATTGACATGTTCTGTTGTAAATGTCTGCATTCAAATCACCAACAAAGGGGAAGGCATCAGATCAATAAACTATGTAGTCCTTTGTAAATTTGTGTCTTCCAAGTTCCGATTTTTGTTGATTGAAAATCACTGGCGTTGTAGCAGATTCTAGTTACG
>LD358340.1:115754-137353 GCA_001465055.1 Ptychodera flava | reverse complement strand
AAAGCTGAGGAACAGCTCACAGCATGAAACTTCCTCGCTGAGTTCGATTCATGTCAGTAAGTACTATCACTAATGACTCGGTAAAATATTTAGCCCCCGCAATTTGCCAAAAAACCCCCAAACGCATATCCAAAATAGGTAGTCAAAAAGGGCACAGTCATTAGCCAATCTACAAGTTACAATTGAAATGAACAGTAACTACAAACCTTCGAAACAGCATTGCCATGGCAACAATAAAGCCAATCAAGACCAGGATACCTAACACGCAACCAACAACTGCAATATCTATGGACATGACAAGACACAAAGTGGGTTAAGCTATCTGTTGACGACAATACTCCAGTTTTTTGTAAGCGTTCACATCATGTTCTCTTGCGCTATTCAGGAAAATTAACATATCTATAGTGAAAAGATACTTTGATCCGAGAATGTTATTACACTGAATATATGACGTTGATTTTTAAAATAATGAGAAACTTACATAGAGCATTTGAATCTTCTGAAAAAGAAAGAAAATACAAATATGTTAATAATAATATACATCACAATTCTAATAACAGGTACTGATATTTTTATAGAATTCAATTTCTTCGTAGGTCCAAGTGTCTCAATCGCGATTTACCAGAGCACATGCAATGCATTACGCTGATGAGATGTTGCGCACTTCCTGAACGAGCTTATGATAAAGATAAATCTAAGCAACCATCGGACACATCAAATTGTGTCACGTTTGCCCGATCGACTTTCAATCTTTTATCAGAACACATTAGGGCAATCGAAGAAGTTTTCCACGAAATGAGTTTATGGACCTGTCGTAATGCAAAACTTTTAAGTTTTAAATGTGCATATTTTAGCGATGTAGATGGTAATGTTATCACCCACCTGTTTGCTCGGTAGGAACGCAAGAAGGCAAATCAGTCCATTCGCCGTTAGTTCCACAAATAATGGTATCGCTTCCATCTTCCAGCTCATACCCATCATGACACTTGTAGGACACCGTATTGTTGTATGTGAATGTATCACCGTATTTATATGCGTTGTCTACATCTTCGGGCTCTCCACAATTGATAACTGATTTTAATTAAATAAAACATTTAAAGTAGATAGATAGATAGATTGATAGATAGACAGACAGACAGACAGACAGACAGATAGATAGATAGATAGATAGATAGATAGATAGATAGATAGATAGATAGATAGATAGATAGATAGATAGATAGATAAATAGATAGATAGATAGATAGATAGATAGATAGATAGATAGGTAACTGATCATGATTTACATGAAATAAAAATATTTCAAGTGTATATACATATATGTATGTGTTACCATTATTTTGTTTTCTATGATTTTGTACAATTTTAGTCCTGTTCTTGTAAAATGCCCTTCCGCATCTAAATATCTCTAGTTGGCTTTGACCGAGCTGTCGTTATTTTCTAATGGAGTCGGTTTTTCATCAACAGCATTGCTGATATCGAGAAGAGTGGTAATTTCCCCTTGACACGCTTCAACATGAAAAATAACACTTTTTCTCTGACAATTCATGACATTCCACAGTTTTCTTACTTATGCAGATAGGTGGATCGTCGCTCCACTCTCCAGTTGCTTTGCACACAATTGTACTTGTACCATTCAAGGTGTATCCCTCGCTGCAACTGTATTGAACTTTGGACTCGTATGTGAAATCGTCACCAATTCTTTCTCCCTGGTCAGGTTCTCCAGGATCGCCACAAGATACAACTAAGAGTGGAATAAAACTCTTAAGTATTATAAACATATCAAGATGAACTTATCATAATTACTTTATCTGGTCTCACATCAAATCACATGAAATAACTTCGTATCTCATCCCTTCCCATCCCATCCCATCCCATCCCATCCCATCCCATCACATCACATCACATCACATCACATCACATCACATCACATCACATCACATCACATCACATTACATTATATTACATTATATTGTATTATATTATATTATATTATATTATATTATATTATATTATATTATATTATATTATATTTAGGGGTTATTACACGAAGTTTGGGCGATACCGCGTCGTATTCGAGTGAAGTGTCCGTATTTTGACGAGTTGCGCAGCAACGAGTCAAAATACGGAGACGTGAATACGAGAATACGACGCGGTATCGCCCTAACTTCGTGTAATAACCCCTTTATCATACATGCATGCTTTGGTTATGACTGTTTTCCCACAGACGCTCCGAAATTAGCGACGAAATCAACTTGAAATCGACCTAGCTTCCTCAAGGCTGCACTTATAAAAAGTTTGTTGCTAAGGAGTGATGACAACCGTATCACTTCTTGATATTATCCCGCTATTGCGCCATTCCGCTTTAAAGGAGGGTTTATGGAGCCCTCTTAAAGCGAAAAATTTAAATATTACGATGTCAACACAGGTTTCCACGATTTGAAGAAGATTTATTTTTAGTTTAAAATGACGGTGGATGTAAAACATAGACTGGAGTGTGTAAAATGGGTGTGTTTTCGTGTTTTGATACATAACCTCATCCCTGCGTGAAAGTTATGAGGCCGCCAAAATCGCATCAAAATACTCGCACCACGCCAGCGTTTGATTTCAAACTCGATCGAGTATGAACAGCTGATCAGCTTATGAGAGCCACAGGTTATCGTAATGTTGCTTGGATTGTCGTTCGAGGCGGGCGGCCGCAGGTCGCCGTTTACTTTTTCTTCCAAGTAAACGGCGACCTGCGGCCGCCCGCCTCGGAACGACTATCCAAGCAACTTTACGATAACCTGTGATGAGAGCATGGAGCACGCTGCTGTGCGACATCTATGAATGCACAGTGGATATAATACCCGTACCAGTCACTTTATCTCGAAGAATTATACATGTCCTCAGACGTCAAATATGCCAAATTTACCTTTGTAAGCGGATTAGGGAAAACATGAAGTGAGTACACTGTAAGCTGTAGTGTAGTGTTGTAACTCGGTCGTGATTTTGCTGCTGTACGAATAAAACATTTCAAAGGTATTTCCGTCGTCTGCTCGTATATTTTCGTTCCTGGCTTGCCTAAATAGAACTCAACTTCCTTTAACATCCTAAGCGAAAGTTTGACTTTTTCTAGATATCTTACATTGTATCTGAAACCCGCGCCGCACCGGTGCCACCAGTCACGATCATGACCTGTGAATCTCACTGACACGTACAAATCGGAAATATTATGTGCACCTTCAACCTTGTCAGTCGCGAGTATTTTCAGTGCGGTTGGAATTTTGGGGCCCATTTACGGCTGTAGACGATGTAATTCACCGCCCAGATACTTGAGCTCATCAACAGGAAACTTTTCGTAAAGCGGTTCTATCATGATGCACTGTCAACCGATATCTTACATGTAATCTTCAGCAACGTAGACGGACACGAAAACACTGCACCGCCACGGGACCGGCCGTGAACGATAACATGTGTCGGCAAATGATACAAATTTTCAATACGTTTGTTTGTATGTTTTTGGTACAACTGTACTTGTGCCTAAGTGCAATGCCCATGAAGTGACTGCAAACAACAGAATTGTGACCATAATCATATTATGAAATGACGTTTCGGATTGTCATTTGTCTTATTCGCTCAGCTGTTTTATATGTGCATATACCAACGAAGGTCATGCATACCAGCTAAGGTCACGCGTACGCGTCGCTGTAAGTAGTTCGGTTCAGTGAAAAAATATTTCGTATTTTCACGAACGTAAAGTTGGCGTCATACTCATCCTCATCCTCAGCCTCAGGGGTCACGCGAAAATGAGGATGAATGAGGATGACGCTACAGAGTCAGCTTCACCGGCGTCAGATCCGATCATTCCCGAATGCGTCTGATGGAATGACAAGTGTAAAAACGACTTTAAAAATGTGCTCCAAGTTTCATATCACTGTAAATGTTAATCAAAACACAGTGGGGTATGTATTTCATAATATTTAGTAACCTCTCCTCTTAATGTCCGTTTCTCACGATGTAGTTATAACGCAACATTCTTAGCCCTTAATTTCCTTAAAGTTCAAAGGTTGTATGTTTAATACGTTGACTTTTCAGGCCTCAAGTCATAGTTATACCAGTTAATTGTTTTATATATCCTCTGAATAACTAGGGCTTTCATATCGTCTTCATGGTGGCGATTTTTACACATTTCGGACCACGCATATTTTTTGGCACCAATTTTTGGAAAATCTTAACGCAAGAGTTGAGAGGATACCAACAATCACATCCACGGATCCATGGACTAAAAATTACGAACATTTCCAAAAAACTAGTCTACATGAGATATTCTAACGGTAAAATATTACCTGCGAACCAGTTTTACGATTCAAAAGAAAGTTGAGAAAGAATGGAGTTGTTATTTTCTTAAGTTTTGGGCGAATTTTATCATTTATCCGTCATCGGGTAGCGCAACTTCGGCAATCTTCGGATACGACGCTGAAGCTGACGCTGAGTGGCGTCATTTTCAGCGTCAGCTAGAAAGGTCACCTGAGGCTGAGGATGAGGATGAGGATGACGCCAACTTTACGTTGGTGTATTTTCACTAGTTAAAATATGGGTTCATATCAGTACCGTCTGAACAATAGAAGAATGACAATACAGGCATAGCATGTATTATATTATATTATATTATATTATATTATATTATATTATATTATATTATATTATATTATATTATATTATATTATATTATATTATATTATATTATATCATTTTATGTTATGTTATGTTATGTTATGCTATGCTATGTTATGTTGTGTTACCTTACCTTGCCTTACCTTACGTTATGTTATGTCATGTTATATTATATAACATGTAAAGTATAGTATATTATACAGTATAGTATAGTATAGTATAGTATAGTATAGTATAGTATAGTATAGTATAGTATAGTATAGTATAGTATAGTATAGTATAGTATTGTATAGTATAGTATAGTATAGTATAGCATTGTGTAGTATTATTATAGTATTATTATAGTATAGTATAGTACATCACATTACATCATATCACATCATATCAAATCATACCAAATCATATATCATATCATGTATCATATCAGTATTTTAGTGTATTAAATGTATAGCATCATGATGAATTGTATGTTTTGAATTTGACGTTACATCATGTGATTTTAATGACAGTAGCACATTTAGAGCACTCACCGATGCAATCAGATAAGGTATCATCCCATGTACCATCTTCTTGGCACGTCACACTTGTGATGTTTGTCGAAGGGTAGTGTCCTTTGTCACATTCTAGAACCAGTTTATCGCCGGGCACGTAAGTGTACCCATCCATAGGACTAATGATGCCGTTTTCAATTGTGTGGTTATCATAGCATGGCCACACAGCTAATAACAAACATGATTGTCATGCCGTCATATATATGTAAGTACAATAATCATTGTACTAGGAGAATGTTCAATAGAAAGTCGTTAGAGCAGTGATAATAGTGAGCAATATAACAGAGGGTGAAGTTGGGTAAAACCTAAGGTTCTGAATGAAAATCATGGTTTCATCGAATCTGTTTTATTCTTTCTTTAGCTATATTTACATTAACAAATGACCAATCGTTAGCAAAGCTTACCTTTCCATTCCAGTGCGAATATTGCGGTTGCCTTGATGTCGATACCACCCGCTTCATACAGAAATTTCACCTTCATTTCATTTGTGGTTGTATGTTTTACCTCCAGATCTGTGCCTCTTCTGAACTCCTGTTGACTATCACTGCCTACATCAATTATTGTAATTGTGTACTGATCGTCAATGTCAAACATAATAAATTCGCTTTCAAGTACAGTGCCACCCGGTCCAGATATATTCCAACTACATTCTTGTTCTTTCCCTCCAATGTGTTTTCCAGGGAATCCCGGTGAGTAGACTGTACCTCGACTCTGCTCAGCAACGCCACCGCAGCCACCCATGGATGCTGATGACGAATGTTGGGATTATGTCAAATACGTCAAATAAGAAAAGCAAGAAAAAAGGACACGTCACTGCACTGTATCAACGAAATTATCGAATTCCTAATTATTTTTATTCAGTATAATTCTGAAATTGCCAGAAACACTCAAGTGAATGTATGATGTCAATGAGAGCTGTTTCTTCGGTCATCATCATCTTTCTGGTTTAGGACATGAAGGGCGGCAAGCCCCTGCTAGGGCAAATTCTAGGGTACTGAGATTTCTGTTTGTTAGACCAGGGCAATTCTGAGAGGAAATCACAGCAGATATATGTATGTTCCTATATTTAACGGTGTTACCGTAGTTCCAAAACTGTTTCATGACTGCTGTTATTTTGTACTGCAACTAATGTCTTTGAATAATGTAAGATAATTTAATTAAGTCCTTACTCGGATATACACCAATGAATTTAACATCGAAGCGACTACTTTTACCACCACAGGCCTGGCTTCTATTGCCGACGCAGTCAGAATTGCATTCTTCATTCAGAGTTGCATTATTATCGCTATCGAATGTATCATCACAAAAGCATTTGTTAGCTTCTTGTACGCCAGCATAAATATACTTATCGTCACGACAGCCGTCAAGGCAGTATTCTATCGTCATTTCATTGGAAAGGGAGAATCGATCCTTTAGGAGAGGGTCTAATAACTCGGTTTCAAAGCAACCTAGATAAGCGTCATCTGATATTGAGGGATGAAAACAAAAGTTAAAATAAGTACATAATGTAAACTTTTAACCCAAAAATTCGAAGAATATCAAGAGTCAAAAGAAGTCAATAAGCATAACTATCTCTGTACTCTAATTGCACTATGAAGATGAACGTTTACACGGTTAGTGTAAGAGAAGATTTATGAGTAACAAAAATGCTGTATATCAGAGAGGTTTAACTTCGAAAAATCGACAAATACAATATCTTAGATAATTGTTGAATACATTGTGTTAATGACCATCTTACGGTCAGAATTGTGAACTAAATCACTTTGTGTTTTGATTGTCCACAACGGCTTGATATTTCCTTATTATCTGTACGTCAATATTTACGCAGTCAAAAGAATTTACGAACACCTGTACTGCATTTTGTTGAACACATCATAACATATTTACAAATGTAGAGCAATTTTCATTTTATATGACTTTTTTACAAGTCGTGCGGGGTGTTTTTATAAACCAATGTGACACTTTTTACCTTCTGTTTCTAAGAATATGCGGCCATCCGACGATCTATTCCGGGAATATTTGCCAAATATTCAGAGAATTAGAAGACAGAAAGTGGAATGTATATTTCAATTTCATATAGAGTAAGTCGAAATTGTGTTGTTCTTGTTGTCGTTGGAAGTCCGATCTGTCATTTTGATGACTAGTTCGCGAGGCCCTTGTGCAGTTCTTCTTCGGATAAATACATAAAGTAAACCCATGTCATTACATTATATTGCATACTGTTGCATTTCCATGACTTTCACTTCCACTCAGTTATGAAATGGTAAGGGCTGTAATGACAACGTTTGTACCATGCAAGAGGTATAGGTGTTGTAAACGGTGCATTCGAGCAATGAGTGCTTTGTGTTGTCATTCTCGATACTCACAGTTGCAAGTTATTTTAGCGCTTCTGCACGAATCGTCTTCGTATGTCAAGTGGTAGTTACAGTCCTGGATGGTACTTTCATCGCCGTTACATTGTACATCGTCCATCCAAGGTCCTTTGAAGCCATCGTCGTCGTATCCATGTAGCGAAGTATGCCACATAGCACCTGGATGACCTGTCGGAATGCAGTTTATATGAACAGCAATACATTAAATTTCAAATATGGCGCTAAGCACACCATATAGTTTATTATATAGGCGCCATTTGATACTCTATTTCCTTGGGAGTACACTATTTACGAAGAACTCGAAAAACAGCAAAGTTACTTACTTTATTCCCAAGAGTTCAAACTTACTAATGAAAACTGGTGACCTAAGATACTTGCCATGATTATCAGAATTATCATAATCATGATTTTTTCAAATGGTGTGTTCGTACATGTATAAGTCATCCACGAAATTCCCTGATGGTTTAACAAAAAGGTTGAAACGTATATCATATTGCTTTAATGAAGATACGTTATTGAAAAAAAATATAGTTACCTAGCTGTGTGCACACAACATCTGCCTCTGACATTGACCAGGACTTATCGCAAACTCTAGCCCATTCGTAATAGTGGAGTGTGTTACTGGATACCAAAACCTCAACGATACCATCATATGGACCCCCTCCGTTGACAATACGCACTGTATCTGTTGACAAGATATCATATAAGGAGTAAAACATCCAAGGTGATGTTTGCAATACAAACAGCAAGTTTACAAAATCTTTCTTTGGAAAATTATCCCCACCACGCACATCTGATGGTTTGAAAATAATACTTTAGCCAGCATTTGAAGTATACATATGTAAAGTATCCTGATAAATGTACGTAATCTTGTAAATCATAGGTTAGTTATAGCGTTCGTCACATGAACATCTCTCATGACTGAGACGCAGCTTCCAATTGCGTCTAAGAATCGTCAGATACCACTAGTTTTATGTGAAACTGTTTGAGGGTAGAATCGAAAGCCACCATTATGATTCTATTCAATTACGGATGTTGTTCAACGAATTAATTTTAATGGACTCTAAGGCTTTAAATGCTCCGATAGTGCGATATATATCTTTTGTTAAGGTAGAAAATTACAATCTCTCAGAGATACGGGTTTTTTTGCATGCCTCAATGTTGATACCAATTTAACGCACTGAACTGAATAAGGGCATAATGTTGGCCCTTTGAATCGTGTTACCCATTAAACACGATTGGAACTAATTTGGGATAATTGGATTTTCGTATTTTGGAAATTTCTCAAAAGTGTGAGGTGCCATATAGCTGAATGATGCAATATCGCAAATTACTCATAAAGACAAGTGTGTAATGTAAAAAGGAAAGCAGATGAGATAGCATTTGTGGATTGAATCGACATCACTTCACCAACCAATTATTCCAAATTAGTTCCAATCGTGTTATTATTAGTCGGGGCTACTTTTTTCCGTGCAAACACAGAGAAAATGTGTTGCTCTCATTTCCCGCGTTTTGTTTCAATTTTGTGTCCACCTGAACGCATCGTCGGATATTAGTTCAGTCGATTTACAAATCTTTACTTTCAGGTGAACTGAGTGCAAAATTGTTTCATCGGCGACTCCTACTTGTTCTAAGAGTTTGTCGACTAACCTTCGGTCTTGATGAAAAAAAAAACCCACGAAACTTGCTTTGCTACTCATGTGACAAGTCTGATAAGTGAGTATGTACACATCTCACTCTTTATCGTTTTTAGTCCATTTCCCCAGTGCGGGGCATGAACAAGCAATATGTCATATGTCATCCATTCTTGGAGTGTTGTTCCCCTTTAACACTGTGTTTGACGTAAACTTGGTTCTAGTTGGTGATTTTGTAAAATAGAGTAATTTGCTAAAGTTGTAATGCATTTAGTGTCACTCTCAGTGTGAAACGCGTTGAATACTTTATTTCTAACCTCTTCGCTGATGACTCAATTTTTTCCACTCCTATACCGTCGATATCGTAAACTGGTGCTCAGAAAATGGACTGCCCATCAACCAGGACAAAACAAACTATGTTATTTTATCTACTTATCACCGTATTTACGTCAAAAACGGACATATATGTTTAAATTCAAATGCGATTAGTAATGTTGATCTTGTTCAAAATCTCGGAGTCGAGATTGACAGCCATCCTGGAATCATGACTTTCGTAAAGTCTGTACCAACATCAGTCCTAAAATTGGCTTGTTAGCAAACCTTAGACACTTAGTTCCAAAATACATCCTTAAGCTTAATATTATGCTGATTTTAGTCTGGAGATATGGGGAAGTACATACCATACCGCTTTACTCCCTCTCCACGAACTTTTGAAAAAGATAGTTAGAACTGTTACCTTCAAGTACCCAATACTCCCAGTGAACAGATCTTTATTAGCAACTAGACAGTCAGTTTGAATATCAGATTGGGATTTTCATTCATGACCTTTTGTCAAGTAATCTACCCCATAGCGTCAATGACTATTTTTCCTTTCCTACTCACAAGATTAGTTTCTAACTCATTATTAACATCTGGAATAGGCTTCCACTTCCCATTTGAAACATTTCACATCGAAAACAGTTCAAGCACGCAATAAATCTTGATTCCTTGTGTTAGTTTTGCCCTCTATACTTTTTTCGTTTGTATTCAAGACTAAGTTATTGTTCTTTCAGAGCCAGATTTACATTAGCTTAACATAGCTTTTTCTAGCTCCCCGTCACATCTCTGCTTTATGAGCATGTAAAACATGGTTACAATTCTTATCTTTTTCTCTGTTGTAAGCAAATGGACTTATGTAAGTAAAGAATTGTATTATTGTTTCATTAGATAAAGAATTTCATCAACAACAATGTAGTAAAGACAATGGCACTTTACAAGAAATGTGACGAATAAATAAATAAATGGGAGGACGACAAAACGAGCCAACCCTCTTTACCAAATTGTGTATGGGACTCTCAGATGAGGTGAACATTCTTGGTAGCACATTTGCGCATGCGTGGGGGTCAACGCACTCGGGGGTAAGCATCTGCCGGAATCTCGGGATAACTTCACTACATCGCTGTCGGAAAAAAGTCGCGATTACTTTACTGCACCACATACACTAAATTAGTTTATGCATCGAAATGCACCGAGGTTACATTTGATGATAAGGACAAGGCGTTTCAATAGAGACCGTTTTACTTCCAACGTTTTCATTGCGATCAATATTTTCAGTATTTTGTAGAAAAGTCACTGAGGATGTTATTTGCATATTTCTATGACCACCTTCATATGTTTACGAACGAGAACATCGTGCGCTTAAACAATTTTGTATCATTTGGGTGCGTAGTCGAAAATATCCGTCCGAAGTCCCCCTTTCGCGCCAGAAGGTCGACCAGCAGAATCACGCAAACAACTGACGTCACGGTAAATCAACAAACCTCAAGAGAGGCCACTCGAATACTGAAAAACTGGACTGTCATATCATTATAACCGTACAGCGCCGGCTGTTTGATATTTATTAGTATTTTGCAGATAAAGAGTGTCAACTTTTTGGTGGAGCAAGTTGGTGCTATGGCCAGAAAATAAGCAATTCATCAAACTTACTGACACCAAATAAACAGTCTTTGTGTGCGCAATATCGCGGCTTTGTTGAAATTTTTACTCGTCCACGTTACCATCCTTCAATATGACGGCTGATCACGGAGACATGAAAATCAGAAACCTTTAAAACCAGTTAAACCAGAATGTTTTACGCTAGACATGTACATACTAAGTGAATTGTCAGTTGAAAGGATATAATCCGAGAAGAACCAATGCAGTGAGTATTGAGACACTGAAACATGACCATGTAAACGTTTTAGTTTTACACCAAGTATACTCACAAGCATGGATACTCAACATTGCAGGGCAGAACTTTATCTCAACGTCATGTGACAGCTATAATACTTCCGCGAACTTGATAAAATGAAATAATTGGATGAAAATGCACTTAAAGTCTTGTCGCAAATGTCAACTTTCGATTTGCATCTGGGCTGCACCGTACCCAGTCAGATTTATTAGGCCGCTACCCGGTGGAAAAAAAATATCGGTCGAAAGGAAAACACTGGGTTATGGCGCGGACTCGGATTATTAGATTCAAGTTATATTAGCCAATAGCCTGCAATCACACGGGCGCGCTTCGTTTTCAGAAAATACGACTTGTAAGAATGTTTTGAGGAGATATACTTACCCTCGGCATAGATAATTTCTCCGGCAAGTAACAAAATAACCGCAGCAAAGAATATCATGGTGGTCGTCATAAGATTCCACATGGATCATATGACGATTGCCTGATATGTCGTTACTGGCTTGGAGGGGTCACTAAGTTCAACTTCCCACCTCAATACGAGAAGTCAGATGATTTATTTGTCATACTACTGTGCGGGGAAGCTTTATCTTATCGATTTGTTTGTACGGAAATCTGTAATTTCTTGGATTCAGAGGTATTTGTCGAACTTGACCGATGATTTCATGATATGATAATGGCGAAAGCGAATCAATGCACAGCCAGATAGTTTAATCATATATGATAGATATACCTGCGGTCTGATTTGCAATTTTGAACCTTCTGAAATCTTCTCAGCATAGTATTGATTGCAGTCGTTACAAGGATTTAAAAATCATGAATTTAAGAACAAGGACCAAAGTCAGTAACTCTTTCAAAGTGCCCTACATTTTTTCACCGTAACCTGCTAACCAGCCGGTATTTTAAAACCGTGCCATCCACATCTTGAAAAGCGTTTCAAAAAAATCAAAATTTGAATAAGCGGATGAAAGGTGTTCGTAATATATGACTCTTTGGGAAAAAAACTCCCCTAAAAGGAAAGACCTCCTACGACCCCCCCCCCCAGCCCATCACAACCTCCTCCATGGTAGGATACACTACTTAACTAAAAACAATCCTAGAACTAAATAAAACCCTCATTCTAAACCCCATTAAGGTTTCGTTGGATGCACTTTCTCCAAGGAAAGTCTCAAAATTATATTTGATTTCTGGTGTGAAGGTACCTAAATGCCTAAATGAAGTCTTGCCCTAATATGTTCACGTTGTCAAGTGTTCCCCTATCATCACTAGGAAAATCTGCTGGACCCATTGCAAATGCTTTCCACTGCACTCTCCGCAAAGAATGATCCTCGACCATTTCCCCATCTCCGCTACGCCGTATTGTTCCTCTATACCCAAACAACATGAACCATACTCACTGTCAGACACGATGAGATCTTTAAGTTTTTTCTGCAGCAACAGAATAAATGCAAAAACAAAAGTGTTCAAAATACTGAGTAAAATGACTAGATATCATATGGTGAGAATATATATGTGAGTATATATGGTCGATTAAATAGTGTCCAATATATATTATCCCATGTCGGGCTCACACAGTGTTCAGGTCTTGTATCCTACAACGTGCAATGGCTGCTGCTCGTTCGATGAAAAGAATCATATTTTCCCTGACTCTCTCCGAATCGCAGATGCGATGGGGAAAAAAGCTCGCCTGCGAACAGCTTTGCTAATTTCCACTGCAGCTTGGATTCCAGTTGAACAACGCAACTAACAATTATGGTTTGAAGGTCAACGAGTTATCTCTAAATCTGCATCGCGTGATTGTCGGTGTAAACCTCCAACTAGGATATCCGCTTCGGGTTTTTTGATGAATCGTAACCTGCGCATGCGGCCACGTCTAGGGCGTACAAGTGCCTCTAAGTACACTACAAAGTATACCACTTCAAGGTCGTATCCGTGAGCAAACCAGTCGACGTCAATTAAACAAATTGTAACTATTGGTGTTTTACATGCAGAAAACTATTTGCAGGCATTTCGAACTACGTTTTGAAAACGTTTCTTCACCCCCAGTAGTGCACCCCTCTGTCTGAGTACCGAGCATGAAAGCGCCCTGTCCTATCCTCTCCGAAAAGTTCCGAAACTGTCCTTCTTCAGCCATCTGGTTCGCGAACGCTTTTCAGCCGAAAAGTTTATTGATTGATTCCGATATTACATAGACATGATGGACTCAATTATCTAATCATGGGACTCGAGGCTCAATGCTTAGTGTAACTTGGTTTCCATTCTTACAACAGAAAATCACTGTAGCTTGTCCTGTACACGACTGAGACGTTTGACTCGGAAATGCTAAAACCATTTCATTGGTGATATTCACTTGGGCCGAGACCAGCAGGCGCTACCGAAAAACATTCCTGCACTGCTGAACTGACACTTATTTTAGGGGCATAAGATCACGTAGTCTGGAAGATCCGTCGCTCGAGGGCGTTCTGTGCGCNNCCCCGGGAGCGTCCTCGAGCGACGGATCTTTCAGTCTAAAGATCACGCGCATTTCGGATGATTACACGTTAATGATTTACTATGTGAACTCAGAAGCAAACGAGTGGTTCATTTTAATTTTAGTTGTTTTTTATTTAACTTCTCGTTTTTAAGAAATTGCAGTAAAACTGGCAGAAAGAGAGCAAAAGGAAGTCGCTAACGATACTAAGGAAAAAACTTCCAATAAGTTATGAAGGGGCGCTGTCATGACGCCAGGCGGTCTCGGCCCATTTTGAGGCCCTCACACACGTATCGTGTTTGTGCTTTTGTTTTTCGGTGTTTTCCCTCAAAAGGTACGTTGTTTACAGACGTGTTACCACTCCTGATGAGTTGTAAACCAGGCAATATATTGTGACCAGGGAATAGTTTACATACGTGTGTTAAATACTTTCATCTTGTAACTTCATCAGCATTTAATATTGATAAACTGTTGTACCGCTGCCTAAGACCCTTCCGCCTAAAATATATCCCCTGTTGTCCTTCCTGCTAGCAAAGCGCCCTGCTGTCCTCTCCTTTTATAAAAGTGTCCCAGTAAACGTCCTGTTACCGGCACGATTTGCCGCCCCTCTCAGCTAACTCCGATAAACGACCAAATCCTAGTCCAAGGTCTCCTATTGAAATGCCTAGATAAGTTCAAGATACAGACTGAGCGAAAAATACCACCGTATTTCCTGGGCCCTCTCTGCGGCGGTTGTCACAATGAAAATAACACCAGCCCGCCAAGAAAACCCTTAGAATATCTTTTTTCGCGAAAAAATGTTTTCTTTGCTACCTACCTATGGTGGAATCATGCTGGCGAGGAAACGAACGATTAGACGGCAGCAATGCATTTTATTGTGAAGGTAGTAAAAATGGCACATGCAATGTGGAAGAGACAAATACAACGCGATTGGAACAAACTTCAAAGCTCATTAAATCACCAGAATGGAAAACTATGCACAAATTACATTTGAAATTGGCAAAGACATGAATAAAAGATATATCGGAATTTAGTATTAACCACTGCGTCATTGATTTTGGCAGTATGATTATATGATTGACTGGTTATTTAGATATCAAGTACAAAGGACCAGAGGGAATATGGAACTGAATGGCAGAAGTGAGAAATGACGTGTTCAGAACAACCTTTGTCAAATATCATTCCATGAATATTTTGTTGGTCGCAAATTGTTACTTAGAGATAATTTGTGAGCATGTAACTCTTGGTCCAGGATGTATATTTTCGATCAGTCCATATGGATTATTGCGATGTTAAAACGCTGATACATTTTACACGGCAATTCATTCCTTTTAGCTTTAATTTGCTTTTTACATCCCATTTCTTACAACCAAACGTTATCATGGTAACATTAAAATTATTATTAAGTCTGATGAAATAAGTACTTTCCCGACGTTATCATAAAACTAAAATAATTTGACGAACCTCTAAGGTATATGATCGATAATTTGAAATCATGTAATTGTGTGCACATTTTTATTGGAATAGATATGATATCATTTTCTTAATTACGACAAGTCTTCCCATCTTTCTCTAGCTTGTAAAACGGTCGACAGTTACAGTGATAACTGCCCTCAGTGTTGACACAGATATGGTCACATCCACCATTGTCGCCAAGCTCACACTCATTGATGTCTGTTCACGAAAAACAAGCAAACAAATAAATGTATTAACGTCAGATGCACAAGCAAGTTGCATTGCATTGTAAAGATTCTTATCGCTATTGACTTTGACCATGTAGCAAAAATAATAGCCGTCAATTTATCAAAATTAACGAAACATACGTAAGCAATAGATGCGCCTTTAACGTTGTCTCTCAAAGCAGTGTCAAGCATCGGTGTTGACTGTAAGCATACAGCATGTTTTGAATGCAAATAAAACGCTCAGTATATGTAGTTTGGAAAATGGCACTCGTACCAGAGGTATCTAAGATGTATAATGTGTATAACATAAGCAACTCAGGACTAACCATTGCAAGAGAGCCCATCTTCACCGAGTTCGTGCCCTTCATCACAACCACAGGTGTAGCTACCTTCGGTATTTGTGCATGTGTGATTGCACTGGTGGCCCCCATCTTCGCATTCGTCGATATCTGTATGTAAGATGAAGATAACACATGAGGATTGAATACGTTCCGATGACCACGCGCACCGCACTGATGACGTCTGTTCGGCTACCTTCTAAGAATGCCTTTCCTCCAATGATACAGATGACATGTGGTAATGGTATATAGAATCATGTTTTTTTACCAAGATTCTGCGTGGTCGCTGTGCCCGGCGGCAATGACTATATACTATGAACTGGTGTAATGAACGATGGACGCATGCGCATGTATATGTAGTACAGCATCTGGGGCAAAGGTAGACAAACACCTGCTTTCATTGAATTTTCATTAAATCATGAAGTTTTCATATTCATTTCATTTCATTAAAACATCATTTGTATTAAATAAGGCCATGATTACTTGCGTTAGATTAGTAATGTAGATGACAGATATTTAGAAAATCGCAGTACATGAACTTAACGCACATTCCAGATAACTTTAAAGGAAAATAGTGTTTGCACGAGTTGCTCACGAACTAGCCTTTTCGACATCTTTCCTAGCATGAAACAATTTAAGGTCGAAAAGGGGCGCAAATCGTGAAAACATGACGAGAAACTCAAAGTTCAATCAACTCTGCTCGAAAGAGCATAAACTAATGGTAATGTCATTGTGTAACCAGCGCGCTGCAACATTCATGCAAATTAACGGTAGCAAGTTGAACCCTCCATGTAAGGATTGGATCACAATATCAAAGCTCAAATACTTACCCACACACGAGGTTCCATCAGCGCCGAGGAAATAGCCCACCTCACAATAGCACACACCTCTTCCTGGTACATTTGTACATCCTTGTTCACAGTCAATGTCATCGCAGAAATCGTTCACTGAGAATAATAGGCGATGTTAGTTTTTAGTTTGCCATAAAAATATTTAAAAAGTGGATTAAGTCGAAGAAATCTCGATGTTATTAATCGTGGGTTTACTGCAACCTGTCAATATTGTCACATGTGCCCATCAAATCATCATTAACACATCATAGAATCAGGTGACCATAAATTAAAACACATTACTCCTACACAAATTACAGCAACCTTTGAACTATACAGAGGCCGTACATCTATTCATTTAAATACCATTGTGCAATATAAGTTGAATTTCAGCTGTCTTCAGTGTTGCAGCCACCATTTTCGTCGTTGAGGGCGCTTCTCATCTCGGAAACTTACATGCAGCAATGACATGCAGCTTTAGCTGTTACGCTCTAAAGTAGTCTGTAAAGTAGTCCCTGTCTGAATTCAAAACCATGTAAACTTACAGTCACAGCTTCTCCCATCGTCGTTGAGTCTATAACCTTCTTCACATGAGCAAGTGTAGCCACCTGGGGAATTTTGGCAAACCTGTTGGCAGCCTCCATTCGAGTCGGCGCACTCGTCGATGTCTAGTTTGAACAAAGGAAAGCACACGAAGTTAAAACATCCAAGCATAGACCTTGGCGTAAAAGCATAGGAATCAAAGCACCTGTCTTTATATTAGTTTGCGAATTCAACGTTTGTGACACCAAAATAACTATGACCCAATTTGATAGAACAAATTTGGCGAAAGGACTTTGAGCCTTTAAAGTAACGTCGTTTGAGTCCAAAGGAAATCGTGCTTTTGTCAGTTCAACGGATTACCTGCATGGACATCTTGCCAAAGATGTAAAATACTGAAAAATGTCTGTCTTGTTTTTATTATACATTCTATTGGAAGCCTACATACATGTACCAGGCACAAAGGGTACAGAGTGGGAGGGGGTGAATTAGTCATGACGATACGGTGATTTTGTATATTCTGCCGGCTTCAGCTGTACTGTACGTAGTTTTTTTATGAATCACGAAGGTATCTTACCAACACAGTTGCGACCGTCTGACGATAGGCTGTAACCAGATCGGCACGTACAGTAGCGACTGCCGAAGGTATTGATGCATATGTGAGCACACCCGCCATTGTTACTCCTGCATTCATCCACATCTATGTGAAACAGATATTTTTTTTCAGAATTTTCTCAGCAGAACTTTGAAGCGTGTTTGTTGAAGGTAAGATGAAAAGTAATATGACCACAGGGAACTCTGACTGAATGAGAGTAAACAAGTAAATAAACATTAGAAGAATAAACAAACAGAACTGCCCAATGTATGACATGTTGGTAGAATAAACGATATACTGAAGTTTCAACTCACCGACGGTACACCTGGCACCGGAGAAGTTGGAAGTGCATCGACAGACATTTGGCGACGTACATGTGCCACCGTTTTCACAGCAGGGCTTGCACAAAGCTGTGTATAATTTGAAGAAAAACTCTCAGATAAGTATAACACATGCGTACACCCCGAAGAGAGAGGTAAAATGTAAGCATGTGACAACATTGTATATGTGTACATGGCTGTGCATTTAAACGTGTACATTTATCCTTTAAAATTACAAAATATAGCTGATATAGACCATTGTGTTTTTTAACGAAAACCTGACACTTGACGTAGTATGCGCCTCGAGCTTTTGCTCAAGCTTTTCTCAAGGAATCTTTTAACCACTCTTTTTCAAATTCGAGAATAAAAATGGGGGGTCACCGTGCAAATTTCGGTACTAGAGAAACAAATTACCAAAAATTTATCGATATTTGAAATTCAAAATGGCCGCCGCCCCAGTGTTAACTCTATGGAGAAAAATAAAATTTTCGATTTTCGAAAAATAAGACGGTGAAAAGTTTTCTTACAACAAGAACTTTAAAATGAGCCCCCACAAGTGGTAGATCAGAAAAGAATTGTAAAAGTTCAAAAGTCCAACTATTTGTCCCCTAGGCGTGTTCTACCTTAAAGGAAATTTTGCGTAAATGCTTACGTGTCAGGCATCGGCCATTGCGCATGTCATCCCATCCCTCACAACAAGATCGTTCAGGGACTATTCTGTAGGTGGTCTGGTAGCCGGTACGATACTTGGTCCTGAAAATACGATCACATTATAGCATTAATAGCCATTCGTGTCAGAGTTGAAAGGAATTACGTTTATAACTCGAATGTATTAAATAGTAGAAAAAATTACCTGTAAGTGTTGCACCGTTGCCATCCCCAGAACCCACAGTTCCGTTTGTATTTATCTCTTGTTGAAATCGTCCTTGTACCGATTGCGGATACCTGGACATTCTTTGTGCACACGTTTGTGTTTGAATTGCTGTAGGAAAAGAGTCATATCACATTTACCGTTGAGAAAAATTAATCATTGCTTACGATGCAGCTTTAACTTGACGATTGTTGATTCTGCGCTGTGACACCCTTCGATGGTTTCAAATAAAATCAAAACTTTTCACAACGAAGTCCAGTGCTACGGCTGTATATATGGCAGTAAGAAATAAACAGAATCTTTATATCAGGCGCCGTCATTTTCATTATGTAGTCAGTCGATGGAGCTTCGATATGGATAGCATGTCCATAAAGAACAACTTGAAGATACAAACTAAACTATTCGATTAAATTACTGGTAAGTTAACGACAGTCCGGAAATTTCGGGAATCAATGCATACTACAAGATTTTCAACTTGAAAACAGAATACGTACGCTGCTCCAATGGCCAATATAACCACAGCCAGAAGACTAAGTACCAAGTTATTCATACTCTTCTCGACCTGAGGTACAGTGAAAAATAAAGTTCATGAACACTTGTGTAGAACCTCGCAACCTTGACGTATATAAAATGGAATTTTCTCGCAAGAAAGACAAATCAACTGTTGCTCAAAGTTTCCTCAAGGAAACTTTGAACAATTCCCTTTCAATATCAAGAATAAAAATAAGGAATCGCTGTAAAAATATTACGCTAAAAACACAAATTACTCACTATTTGTGGACTTTTGAATTCAAAATGGCCGCCATCATCCCTGGGTTAACTCTATCGGGGAAAATTAAATTTTCTCTTTCCCCAAAACAAAGCCACTGAAAACTTAAGTTAATCAAAGGGCTTCAATATGACCCACACAAGAGGAAGACCAACAAAGCACAGAAAAGGTTTGAATATCGAGCCCTTAAGGTGCATTCTACAGGTACCTCAATGACATGCTTGATAACCTGTGCAGGAGTCACTGTAGAAGTTGCACACGAGCGGTTTAAGGTAGAACGCGCCTCGGGGACAGACATTCGGACTCTCAAACTTTTACAATTCTCTTGTAATATACCACTTACGGGGGTTCATTTTAAAGCTTTTAGTGTAAGAAAACTTTTAACCGGCTTAGTTTTTCGAAACTCGAAAAAACTATTTTTCTCAATTGAGTTAACACAGGGACGGCGGCCATTTCGAATTTCAAGTATCGGTAAATCTTGGGTTATTTGTTTCTCTAGTAGCAAAATTTGGTAAGGGAAATACATGTATGGCCAAATAAAAATGTCGACTTTGAGGGATTAGTTGTCATTTGAACAAAATGAAACTTCGAGACCGAAATCAAAGTAGTACAATAAAATTGAAGTTATTCAGTTGTAAAGCGAGCAAACAATTACTTAAGATAAAATGTTATTCTCCAGTAATCAAAGTGGAAGATATATTTCAATCGACGAGATTCTTTTTTTTCAAAAGTTTAAATCGGGTCTCAATCTTCACAGACTCGATACTTAATTAAGAAGTTCAGACGTAATCTTGAAGGATTCCCAAGGAATGTTTATTTAATTCCATGTGATCATGTAAAATTATATTTCCCTGTTTGTTTAATGCTGTTTACATCAACTGCTTGAGTTGCCAATCAAATGTGGTATCTGGTCTATTGCGTAATGAGAATAATGAAATAGAGTATTTCTTGGTGGCATTCCAGTAATCAATGTTAATGTTCAGAATTTTCATTTCTTCTAAAGTGTCATTTTCACTTCCTGCTTTTTAGCCGTTTTTTACTTCAAGTTATTAAAATAGATCTTGGATCTTGAACAGTTCAATTCTGGATTAATTTCCTCCAGATATTCTGCAGGGAAAAACTTTCATTTAAATAAATAGGGTCCTTTGAGAAGTGTAATTGTGTTAGGATAAACGTCAAAAACTAACGAAATCTCGTTATCAAAATCTCGTTATCAAAATCTCGCAAAGTAGAAGAAAAGGTAATGCAATGCACAGTAAGAAGGTTGAACGAAAATGTCTTGCCTTAAAACTTGGAAAATGTGTTTTAGCAAGCTAGTTAAATTATTCAAACATTTATCTGACGCCCTCTGGCACCCTTCGGCAGAGAATAAGAGTAAATTACTCGGCGCTCCTAAAATTAATTGTTGATATATTTTCCAACATAAAAGCTCACCAACAACAGTGTTTATCAGAGTGCATATTTGTATGAATGTAAAATTAGCGAAGTAAAACTCTATTGCTTGTAAAAAACAAATTACCCGCATGTTAAAGAGGCACTCCCACTTGGTAACATTTTTAAACACATTTTTTTAATGCCAACGGTCGATATTTGACGTGGCAACTGCGCGCGGATCGCGAGATATCGATAAAAAGATGTCATTTCCCGAGCGTATTTTTCACATCCCGAAGTTTTACGATCGTTTCTGATTTTTACCCGAAATCCCCCGAAGGTTTGTTTTTGTGCTGATTGACGATATTCTAGGGAGTCTACAATAAGTTCGAAC
>LD358340.1:99843-115354 GCA_001465055.1 Ptychodera flava | reverse complement strand
GCCGCCTCCGGTGACTACATTTTGTGGTCTGCCACACAGTACGCCGCGCGCGTGGTATGCATACCACGCGGCGGCCGCTATGTATCAATTCGCTAGTCATGCGAATTCTGGTGGAATCGGCAAAAATTGTGTTTCGTTTTTATGCCAAGTCAGTAAGACTCAGCTTTCTCCCACGGGGCATGACCGATCACCGACGCCAGTGGTACTGTGGCGTACAGCAGCGTAAGCGTAGACTCGTACTCCATAGCTTAGTTGACAATGGCCCCAGTGCCGAACGATCTATGTTCGGAAGCTGAATTTAGGTGGGCCACCGGAATTCAAACTTTTACTTTTTTGAAGACATGTTTTTATCGATATCTCGTGATCCGCGCGCAGTAACCACGTCAAATATCGACCGTTGGCATTAAAAAAATGTGCTTTAAAAATGTTACCAAGTGGGAGTGCCACTTTAAGATACGAAATTCCATTCGTAAAAGTAGTCCCATGTTAAAGCCTAATGCGCAGTGATATCGGTGACCATTCGAAGTAAACATCCTTGTTCTTACCATTGGATTGCCGGGCATTTAATTCAGCAATTAATTTTTGGTCCACTTGTCAGGATATCGGGGACAGAGATCGAGAGCAAGGGGGACAGGGGCTAGGAAAGCGTGGTTCAGTCTGACGCCCTGCCTTATAGTATAGCAGCAATTCATTTGGTATGCAAACGCCACTGTTTCTCCAGTGA
Source organism: Ptychodera flava (assembly GCA_001465055.1). Classification (NCBI taxonomy): domain Eukaryota; kingdom Metazoa; phylum Hemichordata; class Enteropneusta; family Ptychoderidae; genus Ptychodera; species Ptychodera flava. The sequence goes on along the minus strand of LD358340.1, from coordinate 114,630 downwards.
TTGTTTCAAGAGCTTCTTACTCATCGGAAATACCCACACTATTTTCGTTTTGTTCTCTGACATCATCGACTAAAGTAATAGAAACTTCCTTGACCTGGATAGCCTCGATTTTACTTCAAATATAACCACTATTCATTTCTGGCCGTGCGCCAAACCTTGGGGGATCCTAAAGGGGAAAGGCCCGCCACAGCAAGAAAGCTGACTTTCGTTACATGCAAAAATGAATAGCAAAACAATTTGGAACTGTGTGAAGCAAAATTTAAAGTTTTTATCTTTAGGTTGTATGTACGACATCAGACTATAGAGACAGTACTTAGAAATTAATTTCCAGTTGTCATGCAGGCTGTCAATGTACTGCTTGTTGCCTGTTCTTTCCTTAGCGACACTCATATAGTCAGTCAGGTTTTGTGAGATGTGTCAACGTCAAGGCGTGCAGACATTCGCCGAGTCGATGCAACTGCAAGAGGGAATTTCAAACTTTGACCTTGTTCAGTGAACTTTCGTTTGGTAATTGCTAATTGTATCTTCAGTTGAGTGTCTAGCCTTAGTTCTTAAGGCAGTATGCGCCTCGAAAGTGAAAGACTTAAACTTTTGCTCAAACTCTCAATGAATCTTTCAACCACTCTCTTTCAAAATCTAGAATAAAAATCGGGGTTCTTCGCACAAATTTTCGCCCCTGTGTTAACTCTTTGGAGAAAATAAAATTTTCGAATTACTAAACCGGTTAAAATTGTTTTTATATCAAGAGCTTTAAAATAAACCCCCACAAGTGGTATATCAGAAAAGAATTGTAAGAGTTTAATAGTCCGATTTGATATCGCGTCCTGCCTTAAAGGCAGCTTTTGATATCGTGGTACTCACACCATTTTGGAACGTCACATCAAGGCACTGCAGCTACTCAGACGACTGCTCAGCGACTCTTGTCGTCATGTTGGGTTTTATCAGTGATTTTATCGATTGTATATGTATTTCATTTTATTGAGTAACAAATAGATTTGTTCATAACTCGCTCAGAACAAATGTGGTAACGTCGCCAGATTTGTCAACCGTCATTACAAGCATCAACACGCGTACGAACACTTTTATCATTTTAACCTATATGGACATCCGACTGTGACCATGTGAAACACCTGGTCGGTACAAAACGCCCTTCACGATAAACGAAAGAAGCAATTCAATGTTTTATACATTCAGGGACACTGGACATATGGCAAGCTTACCCGTTCTCTTTGCTGAGGGGCAAACATGACTACCCAATAACGTTTAATCGTTTCGAATCAGCGTTCAATGTGATGTCTCCGTGACCTAAACCAAATCCAGTCGACAACATGACGAATTAGAACAACACGGAAGTTGTGCCAGTGCAATGAATACCTAATATGTCAAGGAATATATCACTGCAATCGGATAAGACCGTGGTCAATAAACATTCTAAAGAGCAATAAAAATTTACAGCCACGGCCAGGAAGAATAATTAAATTGTTGCACGGAATCGCCGCTTCTGTTTTTTTGAAACTTTGGCAAATATACACATTTGTTTAACTTTTAGAGCATATTTGTCGTTCACATTTTAAAAGATTTTTCTTCTAGGTACTTGAGAAAATGTTCAGAATTTGTTCTGTCAAGACTGTCTGTACCTGTATATATAATACCTCTATTTTTGTGGACAGTTAGTAAAATCTAGACCCCTGCCATCAGTAATAATGTACCTAGTTGGAGATTTTGCCAGCCTGGCTCGTAAAACAAATTCGCTCTTCGCCTCACTGTTGCTTCGCCGAAAACTTCCGAAGAACAATAATTCTTTTTCCTATGGCCTAACGCCCCTTAAGATCCCCTTTCAATACGGAGAACTATACTGGTATAAGTCATGGGTTATTCAGCACTATATTGAAACACGATAGAGTTAAACGAAACACGACTAAGATTACAGATATATTTACTTCACCAGCTCTTAAGTTTCGTCTTTTTCTTGAACCATCGCGCGAGTCAGGGTGCTGTGACAACACCGCTTTTTCACTTCAAATGATCACTAATTATTCACACAAGGCAAGCAGAAATGTACCGGTGAACACTATCCTTAACGTAGCTCAATGACGTAATTTTTTAAATTCGACTTGAGGTTAAGACGGTGACACTAAAACTGCTTACCACATCCCGACTCAGAAAAATGTTTGGTTATTTTTGTCGGATGGGGAAAGCTATTTTATTCCACTTATTAACGTTCATGGTTTATAATCGTTCAAATAAGTGATACAGCGACTGATATCGCTTTAATGATATCATAATAGCTTTTTATCAATAGCAATCATGCGGCCGAAGTTGTGAGCACATTACCAGCAACAGTAAATGCAATTTTTATGTCATTTTTCAGCACTTAAATCAGTGACACTACAAACTGAAAATAATAAACACGTGTAGTTTGGTATACTTACCTGAAATTCTGAGTAGCTAGACTTCGGCTGTTCAACTCGTATGGAAGCCCTAAAAGTTTCTTAAAATGGAACAGCTCACCGAGCTTCAGAGAGAAGATGTTTGTTCTCTTGTCGAGATTCGTATGGCGCGTCCTTGGAGAATTTGATCTCTTTATGGTGTATTGGAAGCAGCGAACTGGTCAATCTGATTGGTCGATCGTACAGAAATGTGATCATAGTTTATTATGGTTTCGATAGAAAGCCCCTTAGCTCGAGATCAAAATAGCATATTAAGTAGACTCTCTTGTCAAAAAGTAGAAACCTAAATGTTATTTACAACAATGTTATCAAATTTGTTCTCCGCTCTTTCGTTTTCATTTATTTGAAATGAGCTCACTTACTCGACAACCAGGGAATTTGCAGACTCTGAGAAAAAAGACTTCAAACTACATCAGCAACTATAAATTTTCGACCAAGTTTTTCTTCCAAAATGTTATCCTGTCCTATGCCATTGTAGCAATTTTACATTGTAACTTCACAAAATTTTGTTCTCGCAAAAACTTCCTGACGTTGTTTTGTATAAGGATACAGTATGAATGACGACACTGGCTGTTCGTCCAAAGCAGTGCAGTAATAACAGCAGGGAACTTCAACGTAAGGGACTTAACCACAACAACCCGTGAGTTTGTTAAGAAATGCCGTGCTACATGTACGTATTATTGCCAATACTCGTATGTTTACCTGCTGAGTAACATGTATCACTGTATCGACAGACAGACAGACAGACAGACAGACAGACAGACAGACAGACAGACAGACCCTGTCAGACAGATACTGGCAGACGGCACAGTCAGACAGACATTCAAACACTGTCAGACAGTCACAAAGACAAACAGTCAGACAGACAGATAGACAGAGATGTGGGACTATAGTAGTTTTTCAGGGTTGATAATGTGCAGTTTTTCGCGGAAGAAGAAGACGTTTTGCTCAAGCTTCTCAGCCAGTGTACTAATTGCAATATCTTAATATTTTAAACTCATTGACATTTTAATAGACGCATAATAACTTTCAGTCGTATAATTAATTCAAATGATGTTAAAAATCTAAGCATGCAGGCGTTCCTTGTTTCTTATCGTCATTGAACAGTCAAATCTTATCCAACAACATCAACAACAGGATTGTTATTGAAAGATTGGAGCGTTCGTGAATGATTCTTTGTCGTATTCAGTACATGTAGGTATGTAATAATTGTCAGCAAAGTTTAATCGTTCCGTGTTTGCACTGAGTAAGGTCCCTCAATCACGTGAGAGACGGACCGTGCACTGGGCAAAACTCTCGCTCGCCGAACGAAAACGGTTTAAACTGCGCAACAACGTCGACGATTGTATCATGTTTACAGCTATTGTTTCAATATCAAACATTGTTTCCGGGTTCAACAGGGGTCAGAAAACAACTTATTAATAAGCAATTCGATATCTTAATGTGTCCGTAGTTTCGACCCATTGCTATGCAACACGTCAAAGTATGATATCGATAACACGTCGTGTAATATACCCCACAGGAAGATAAATACACTTGCTCTTCCCACAAAGCTATACTGAATTGTGAATTCCACTTAATATGCAACGCTATTAATGATAAAGAAATTCTGGTCTTTGCTAAACTTCAGAAGTCAACAATGTCATTGGTCATCACACATGAATACGGATAAAAAGAAGAACAAGCAGGATATTTAGCCTAAAACTCTAAAGGCAAGCGATAGAATGTCCATTTTATGACTGCTTCAGTCCCTTTTCCATCAAAGTGAACATGGGCTGCTCGTATTGCCTGATTTTGTCGCTCTGCCTCTGCTGTATCTATCCTGAATATCCGGGTTTGTAGTCGCCTTTTTTCCGTTTGTTGAACTTCCGCAGCAATCTGAGACGACCCAACAAAGTTTGCAGTACATCTATAGGCATGCGCAGCAATAAGAGTGATCTCAATCAAATTGTATATTGGTAACACTGGGGACTGTGTCTCTGATAATTTCTTATACCCGCCACATACACATAACCAAACCACACTCACTTCCAAACCAATCATCCGCTCGCACGGGTCCGTTACTTCCCACTTTAATACTACCGGGAAGCATCCAGCTCCCCGGCCAAGAGACCTTGGCACGCGAAGATGTTCCAAACCTTTACCTAACCAAACTCATTGTAGTATGATGGTTCTGGATATTAACGGTTTCGTGATGCAAGGACACAGTCGTAAGACTGCAATGCATATGATCAACTCAGAATCGTTCGCCCACATATATTCCGTTAGATGTGTTTTGAAGTAAAGGTTTAGTTAGAGCCATAAAACTGTTAAATATGCTTTGAATAATAGGGCACTTGGCAAGTCCTAAACGGAGACTCCAGGGCAATGATAATCAGTGTTTAAGAAAGATTCGTTCTTTGAGAATTATTAAAAGGTGTTTTGTTAATGCGAGAGGTATGGTATTAAAATAACTACCATCTCACCGTAAAAGGACACTTACAATTTTACAATTTTACGATGATATACTACGCCATAGATTGAAAATGCCTAGTATGTAGTTATTAGCTTGGCTGGTAACAACCGAGTTGAAATGTTATGGATTTATTTTTATTGCTGAGGTCACACTAAATCTTTTTGATTTTATTGAGACCAATGACATTTTTACCACATAAGACCATGTACTTAGGGCCGGGCGAAGTACGAAACACTCCTATTTGATCACAAGCCAACGGGTTCCCTGTTCGACATTTTGCGTACTTTAATATCTAGGTTTTCGGAGCCGAGAGAACTTAACAAACAGCCAGGTAGGCCCACTATGACGGACTACACAGCAACTAGTGGCGCCAACGAAGCTGATCGTGGAAAATGGTGTTCCGTGATCAGTTTTTCAGCGGGCGTGCAAATTTAAAAAACTAATCAGCGGACGGAAAGAAACAATCCATTTTTATTATGGTTAGTGGAGATCATAATTCAGTAGGGGCATGGTTTTTTTCGCAAATGCTGGTGGGCGGGCAGTTACGAACAGCTTCAATTTCCCTCTAAATTATAAGGCCATGGCCAAAAATATGTAAAATTGGTATATAAGCCTAGAAGAAACATATTTTGTGAAGATTTGTTAACATTGATTTAATTCAAAAGTTGGCTGCACCTGTCGATAATTGCTGTTGAAAAGTTGATTGTAAAGTCAAGGTCAAGTATTGGTAGACCACTGAAGGCCGCCGCACCTGTCGTGTTTGTCTAGAAGGCGGCCTGTGTGACATTATCACTATTGGCGACACAGATAACGTTGTTGTGGTGGTATACACTGTAACTAGGAAATTGCACAGTGAAATTATTCTTGAGCGCCTGCCCATGCTTCATCACCAACACTCTATCAGTGAGTGTAAACTAGCCGATTTCGAAAAACTGTACCAAGGGATGTTTTACATATTAATGCACTATTCTTAGGCCTTCAATCTACCATGCACACCCCCTCCCTTGCCTTTTATCTCCCACAGAACTTCTGGCCCTATGCCATCTTCTCGTGACACTGTTTTCCCTTTCCTCTCACGGCAAAACTAACAAATATCTAAACCCCAGATTATCTTCTAACCCGCTGGGATTTTTGACAAGTTGTCTGCTGAGAAAATGCCTAACATTTCCTCGCTCGTTAATGGCAAAAACTTGCCCCTCCCCCGACAAGTATACTAAAACAGTCGTATATCACCACTCAACTAGACGTTTACATAGTTGACTTATGGGGAAATTCACTGAACTTGACAGTTGCAAGTACATTACTTTAGAATTCTGTAAGTTGATGAGCACAGATTTTCGTAGTATTATGGATAAGACAGTCAAAAGAAGAAATTAATTGGGGTCAGGTTTATCACTGCATAAGGAAGTACAGTGTTTTCAGGACAGAGGGGGAAGCTAATTAAGGGAACACAGTTGATAGCCTTCACTGGTGAAATAAGACGTCCTACATGCATACGAAATTGTTATTCACAGTCAGTTCTTGTGTTTTTGAGTCACGCAGCCACCTTATGGCGTGGCGAATTTCTGATTTCATGGACGTTTTCTGATTCTTCCCACTTTGGAGGCGGTCCTATGTCAAGCCCTGTGTTGTCCTCTGCCATTAGCTGTGTCCTAGATAACGTTCCCTACACGTATTGTTGTTGATCAGCCATTCATTTAAATGGGAGCATTTCGATTCGTCCTACATTTCAGCGGAACTGTTATGTCGCCTATCTTTGTTTAAATGATTTGTTAGAGCAAAAATCAATCAGTGGAAAACAACGTGCTATGTGATTTTCCTCCCTAAGACTCTGCCAATCAAGTACCGTGTTGTATCTCACTTTAGTTCCGCCGTATCTTCTGTTGAAAAAGTCTCGGGGGCGGAGTCAGAAACCCGTCCTTTATTTGAAGTATTATGAGACTGGGTGATGTACTTGGCCGCTCATAGCACTGCTCAGAAATATCATAAAATGTTACGACAGCTATCGTCCCTTTCCTGAAATCATCGAGGAAATTAAAATTAGGAAATTGTTTGTCAGCACTACTCTCGTTATAATGATGCTGTGAATGTATGTGATAGCGACTGCTTACAGCTGTCAGTGTATGGCATTTCTGGTTTGGATGTCTCTGTGCAAACCAGATGATACAACATGTCGAAGGCTTCAATCGACTGAAGAGAGGCACTGCTCCAAAATCGTCTTTCGTGTAGTTCAAAAAGCTCACACCGCCTTTCTGACGGAGCAAGTCACACCAAAGCCTTCAAATAAAAGAATTACGACACAATATTTTGATTACATATTTGTGACAGGTACATTCAATTCCTATTACACTGTAGCATTATCGAATTTTTTTCGCGACCCAACTTTTCATCGTTAACGCTCTGGAGGACTCCAAACTGTGGTTACACCGTCTGTGCAATCCCGTTACAAAGTTAGCCCTAGCGTTGAGTGTGAGGAAAACTTTTGTCTGTTGTCGTGAACCTGCTTATATTTGACAAAAACCGATTAGTTTGCTTGTGAAAGTTAAGGAACATCTACTCCTTACAAAATGAAAGAGAAAGTGAACTGAAGTCATCTCATTCTTAAATTTCAGACAGTTGGTGTCAGTGAGATAAGCATTCTGTGTGATAAGCTACAAGACGGCGGATATGTAAACACATTTGGCATTGTGGTTCAGAAACATACATGTATTGGTGGAATTGTACAGATGGTAAGACATTCAAAGACCAGGAAATACCGCTGCCGCTAATTTTCAAACTGAATATAAGTTTTTGAATTAAGGAAATGGTACATATAAACAATGAAAGGGTGACTAAGGATGGTTTTATCTTCGAGTTGTAAGTTTTAAATGTGTGAATGTCGATATTTATGTGAAATAAACAGAACTGAAAGATTGGAAATCTAAATAATTCTACAAAGTATGGATAAGGCATTTTAAGTTTGCAACAGCTTTAACTGTTGTTTTAGAAGGCCTGAGAAGTGATAATTTAAATTCTTATGAATAAAATAAGTGCAGCATTTCAAGATAGGAACTGAAAGTAAACATATCGGGTTGGGCAACGCTTACGGGAGATTCATAATTTCTGTCAGTCGAAAGTGGGCCTACTTCGAATCCTTCTAGCTGCCAAATTAATCTAGTGACACATTGATTTTTTGTCGTAATCTAATCCTTACATATAAGTCTTACTGTTAGAAAAAATAACGAAATCAATATTTTTGGTAAAATATTTAGTGGCACGATCACCCTTAAATTAAATTTGGTAATATATATATATATATATATATATATATATATATATATATATATATATATATATATATATATATATATATAAATATAAATATATATATATATATAAATATAAACGTATATATTATATATAAACATATATATATATATATATATATATATATATATATATATATTACATTATACACATACATGCATGGGTGATACACACAGACAGACACATACATGCACACCTACCTACCTATACCTGCCTACCTATGTATTTGAACGTCAATATAAGCGTTGTTGCTTGCAGATTGTATCCCCTCACTTACATGTATATGGAATTGAATTTCAACATCAAAGGCAGTACAGAAAGCGCTATAGAAATATATTAAACATTAAACAGAGCTCGATTTCCACATCGCATTAGCCCATAGGTTAATAACCCAGGTCAAAAGATCACCTACTCTGGATCTCAGAGGGCGCACTACGTGCAGTTCTTCAGTAAACGGTATCATGCATGACATACTTTCGCTTCAGTCTTCAACGGGACTTGAACTCCCATCATCATGTCTAGCGGTTATGCGACGTGCTTGCGTGATGTAACGTCCAAGAGGCACTTGTTGGTTTTAAAAAGGAACTTAAATTTGAAATATCTTCTGTATAATTGTGATCTAACTCGAAGATGACTAGAATCGAATTTCTCCCTCAGCGGTCTCCGAGATTGTCACCAATACAACGGAAGACATATTCCCAAAAGGTAAAGCCTCCAGGTCGTCTTCCATCCGGTAGTCCACCCGATGAAAGAAATTACTTGTTGATTTTAAAAGGTGATTTAATAAGAATTATATCATACCAGTATAATGATGGTGCAAATACAGCGATCTATCGCACGTGTATATATGTCGTGAACTGGTCAAAATCGAGTGCTATACCATCGCTGGAAGGCAGGGTATCGGAGATATGTATACGCTCTACCACGGGCTGGGAAAAGAAATCATTCGCGTGAATCAATATAAAACAGCAATACAAAAAATAAAGACGTGCAAAAAGACAGAATGTGTCAAATTTCTATTAACAGCAGTGAATGTCGAGCGCGCTGCTATATTTGGTAGAAACCTGATATCGCCATCAGTGGTTGTCCATCATACATAACAACATGATGCAAGTTGACCAAACTATGCCCCAGTCGAGCGCTCGCATTGACAGCCTGCAATCCATCGGTTGATGGCCTGGAGGCTTAACCTGATCCGATGCATTGGTGACCATCATAGAGACCGTTGAGGGGGCAATTCAGACTCTAGATCTTAACTCATATCATATGGACGATGCAACATTCGAAGAAAAACGGACTGTCTCGAATTAATCCACAGAATGAAGTCGAAAAAGGAGATTAGTTCCTGGTCATGATTGTTTCCATAATATGGGCGAAAACATGCATTCTTTTATTTTTTTTATTTTTTACTTTTTTAGTTCCGGTCAGTCGATCTTCTTTCCAAACCAATGGTTTCTCAGTTAATATTCATTTTTGTGTTGAATCCTGATTATATTACCATGCCCTGCCTGTCGCATTTTGATTGGTCTATCTGAACCACGTGAGTGAACACAAATACACAGTAATGGTTTGTTTACATGCCCGTGAATATGAATAACAAGATTAACAACTCAAAGTATCGTTACTTTACAGCTCAAACGTAAATCATAATCAATCACAAAATAAAATGGAGCACTTGTGGGCCAAGTTGAGATATTTTTTCTGAAAATATCTCCGGATTTGCCAATTTTTTATAGCGCGACAGTGCGTCGCGTATTGCTCAGTTCTGGGGGCCCGGTTTTCATTCGCTCCTGAAATGTTCGCAAATTTTGACGGTTTTCTTCGGTTCCTTGATAATATAATGGAAATAAAAGACTCCGCTCTGACAATTAACGTTTAGCGCAGGCTCGAGGAAAGCCAAATTAACGGGCTCGGCAAGCCTCGCCCGTTAATTTTTGGCTTTCCTCTCGCCCTTGCCAATAAATAAACGTTAATGGTCAGCGTGTCGCCTGTTATTTCTATATCATCTGAATGCTGATGAACATAAATTTCATTTTCTTCGTCGTCGATCTCTGCTCCACAGAAACAGATAAAAAGGGGTTGATGCGAAGGTTTAAAAGAGACTTGGATGCGTGCGCTAACCAGACATGATAATTATTCCAGTTTTTTTGCCTATGGGATAGCTGTATAAGGAAAGTATGTGACAGGTGGACTAAGTACCGGATCAGAATTTTGAGCATCGTATTTAAAGCAACATGAAAACAGTTTTTTGGGTTGAGCAATGTTAAATATCTTAACCTCAGCCCAATCATCATTGTATTTATGTGAAGGTTTTATATACAGCGGAAGTCTCTGGATTTGCAGTATCGTGCAAAGAAGCATCCCTTTTAATCCATAGAATATTGGCCTTTTAACAGCATCCGCTCTGAGTCTGTAGCATCTGAACTCGCTTAGCTGTATAGGCCTACTTTCATCTGTTCCCCGGAAGAGTGACCGCGAGTTGCGCAGAAGACTTTTCCACCAGACTTAATTGTGCGCAGCACAAAGAAAAAACGGCGTTTCGTTTACAGGAAATCACCCGTCACCTTTGTGGCTACCACCTTTCCTTTGTCGGTAAACCTTCCATTTTCACCACAGAATAATATACGACAGTGAGGACATTGTGTTGAGACACAAGTTACCGTATTTATGTTCCATTTCAATGGACACCTGTGTTCATTTCTTTCCTAATTATTACCGTCGCAAAATTCAATTGAATAGAACGTCATTTCGAGGGACAATCATAAATAAATAGAGTTGTGGGTCGTGAATGGCCACCAGTCACCTATAAACCTTTGGCTCTTCTTAATAACTCTGTCCAATTTCACACTCATGTTAGGAGTGAATGACAATTGTGCACACATAAACCTCAATCGAAGAGAGTCGTTTAACAGTAGTTCAATAATCACTTTGAAACGCAAAGTTTGTTTTAGCGCCGGTACACTGTCATACGTAAGAGTAGATTCGACATAAAATGCCCTTACTCATAATCCAATACGAGGCTGTGACTTTGACTGTGTGTACGCTGAGCATGTTTAATGTGTACATATTGTAAAGAAACATTCTTATAGCTTCTGTGGACAACATTTTGAGAGATTTTTTGTATAAAGAGGAGAGCAAACATTAGATGTGTTGCCTCAGAAAATAAGCTATTGAAATAGTGTGCTTTGAGTGTCGTCACTGAACCTTCTGCCCGAAGATCTGCCCGTGCACTAGAGACTTCTCAATGCATTATAGTTAGTCCGCTCATGTAATGTCACAGGGAAGACATTTGGAGACAGATACCTTATATTACTCAATACGTCGACAAAGTTGACGCCTTCACTCATGTTCTGTGAGTTGAACAATTGAGGTAATCCTCGTAAGTAGCCTTGTAGACCAATAAGAAAGTTTAAGTACGTTAGATGCATATTCTTCCCCATACAAGACAACCCAATTTGAGAAACATTTTTATGTGTACTAGGCAGATACATTGAGAATAAAGCATTTATGATACATTTCCCTTGTTGTCACGATGATCACGTTGCAATACCACACAGTATCCGTCTGTCCGTCTGTCTGTCTGTCTGTCTGCCTGTCTGTCTGCCTGTCTGTCTGTCTGTCTGTCTGTCTCTCTCTCTCTCTCTCTCTCTCTCTCTCTCTCTCTCTCTCTCTCTCTCTTAAAGCAAGTGACACATGTGATGTGTTTGGTTACCATTCTCAGAACAACTGTTCAATATGTGAGGCCTCAAATTGGGTAATGTTTTTTAGGAAAGTTCAATTTCCACAGTGAAAGGTATGAAAAATTTGTAATAAAATATGAATGCTACACTGATTTCAAAAAAAGTAGATTACTAACTCAGACAATGTCACGTGATCGACATCCGCTCGCATTGACTTTTCAGTGTAAAGAATGAAGCCCACGACCGCTCGACGCTATTGAGGTGTTGACAGATTGGGGAGGATTCATGGGTCACGGCGGAGCAGGGGTTACAATGTGAACTGGTGGTTAAACGATAAGTGATGAAATCACCGCTTTACCAATGTCTAATTCACAGTGACATATACTAGTAAATCGCGTAACACTGAATGAACCTACCACTGTGTTTTGGGGCGTGTTTGCTTCAGGTCTAAACGTCCAACCCCGAGATTAGACTGGTTTGGTCCAGAGAGGCACCTAACTATACTTGAAAGACACTTCCGCCGACAAGCCTCGGACCTCAACTCGTCTCTGTTATCGTTGAAAATCTCTATTGCAAGGTAAGTTTTTAAACTTTTGGCAACATCGAATTTCCGTAACACTGAGGCGCATAAAAGGGCAAACCGATAGGCTAAGGCTAATCCAAGTTCCTGGATGTGGATCCATATTTCTTGTTGAATGTCATGATACAGGAGTCTGGAATTCTGAGAATACACTGAAACCAGTGCACTGTTTTAAGAAGTCCATTGGAGACACGGATCAGTTGTCTTTAACGATGGTAGCATTTATTTTAACTGTCAGCCGAACATCGTAAAGGCCTGATATACAGGGCATACTGCGTAGGTATTATAATTCAGTGTGCATATATCAAACAATACGGTCTGGCCCATTATCAATTTAAACTCTGTGTACCGTTTGCTGTACGGCCGGAAATCACATCGGTGGCTGCAAACTTGGGCCAGAGATAATTCACCGTTGTTATAATTCTTCCAGCAATGTAAGTCACGGTACAGTTATATGACTTGCTCTGAAAAAGTAATAGCGCAAGCCTTTTAATACAGTGAGCAGTTTTGAAGGTTGACTCACTTTGCTGACAAACCCGGCCTTAGAAAATTGTAAGTGTGGAGCTCCGAGGATGTGCAGCCCCATTCATCATTCAAGTGGAAAGCTGCAGGAAGATTACAGCATAGACAGTCGAGAAAGTTTCTAGACTGTCTATGATTAAAGGGAGACAGTCATCGGAACTCGACTCAAAGGTTGCCAGGGACCCCTACGACCGATGTATATAGAGTACGTTGGCGATTGATGAAACTTAAAACATGTTTGTTAAGTATGAATATCGTAAAATTTAAATGTTGCAGCTATGGTGACTTGATGAATCTAGATATTATGCATGAAATACACTGTTTTTAAACAAGAAAGTCGCATAGTTCTGACGACTGCCTCGCTGTGAGAGACATAAAAAGCAGGCATTGGGAATGGCTGTCTAATTTCGTATATTCCTCCTGTTTTGTTTTTCTTCGCCAATCCAAAACAAGACCGGGGTAAATACTATACATACTATAGCTACAGCTGATCTTAACTAGATAAAGATATACAGCAAGCCTTAGTCTGATGTCATTATCAAGTTTATAAAAAGTTACGTCAACGAATATTACACGTCCGCTTGGTTGGACATCATTGTGTTTCGAAATCTAAAAAGATACAACAGACAAGAGTTTAAATGATATTGCCTTTGGTGTGTGAGAACAATGCAAGGGTGCATTTCAGGACAAAATCGTTCAGGTTTATGTGAAATAAATGGTTGTCCTGCTTTAAGTCAGAAATTATTCACCTTCAGTTATGAAATATATAATGCACAATCGAGGCAGATGAATATTCCACATTGATAGACGATCATTAGCATAAAATTTCAATACCGAAACAATGCTAATTAATATAATTTGCATAAATTAATACTAATCTGCCCCGTATCTTGCACTAATAGTTTGCAAATATCACTTTCCGCCAGTATATTCATAAAACGATACACCGTAATCTAAAGAGATTTTGTACCAAACATCACATCGTCAGTACTGTAATGTTTTGCTTATGAGTAAGATGAAACGGGCGCCGCGACTTTGATAGCTGTGTTTAAGTCGAGTGCCGTTAAATATATAATACGCCTCGGGGACAGAATTCAGGGCTTTCAAACTTTATCAATTCTATTCTGATCTACCACTTATGGGGTTCATTTTAAAGCTATTGGTGAAAGAAAATTTTTAACAGTCTTAGTTTTTCGAAAATCGAAAATTATATTTTTCTCCATAGAGTAACACAGAGATGGCGGCCATTTTGAATTCCAAAAATTTAATATCTGTAAATCTTGGACAATTTGTTGCCCTAATACCAAAATTTGCTTGGTGACCCCCGATTTTTATTATCGAAAGAATCATTGAAGAGAGTTTGAGCAAAGTTTAAGTTTTCAACTTTCAAAGCGCATATCACCTTAAAGAGGGCAACGCGTGCCCAGATGTTTGAAGTTCAAACAACCAATCCCCCTGAGCGATACTTACTCCGTACGTATCATTTCTCGAATAGTCGGTATGGAAGCGAATACAGACGAGTGTTTGCTCCCATCTGTACCTGAGGAGAAACACTTGTTTCTCAAAACAACTTGAAAAATCAAAAGTCAACTCAAGCACGATGCCAATGTGTAAACATGTTTAGCAATATGCTACATATCTGTTGGCTTTCAGGGTAACTTTACCAGGCTCAGGCTACAGTCATCGCGAATTTTGCATCCAAATTCTGTAAGCAAGCGCTTTCAATGGTCATACATCACCGTGACTTATCAATAAGAACCCAGTTAGTTTTTTCTTTTTTTCTTTTTTTTTTCT
>LD358340.1:74815-99796 GCA_001465055.1 Ptychodera flava | reverse complement strand
GGGGGGTTGCATCCCCCCCCCCCGAAAAGATGGTTTGAAATCAAATGCAACTTACGTAAAAATGGTTACTAACTGCGACCACATAACGTTTTTCAAACATTGACGGCGCGCGGCGAACTCACAACTTAGAACATAACGACTTTTCGAGTTGAAGCTCAGTTATTGCCGAAGCAAATATTGGTGCAAGGGCCCAGATTTAATCGATCAAATCCACTAAATATTGAAATAATGACTTATTAAAAGACAATATGGCCCAATAACGGGAATCTAAAACATTTCTTCGAATATTGGTGATATTTTGTGAGAGGTTATATACTGCAAATATATATAGCTAATTGAGCTTTTCGACGTTCGAAGGTGGACCTTTGAATAGTCGGTGTAGATAAGAAATTCAACATTTTCCCTCGGTGAAAATAAGAAAATCAACATTTTCCTGAAGAGGATGCTGTATCTTCTATGCGGATAAGACGTACGTACAGAACGTTGGACAACAAATGTGGGCAACTCACTTCATCGTCGTCGGCGCACACCAGGCCATGCCCGGCAGAGCTAGCGTCGCCGTTCGATGAATGCGAAGTGGCCCTTTCCTGAATACGCACAATAAGCCTAACCAACCGTAACTGCCTAAACGTTACTCATTACCAAGAAGATGGTTGACAATTCTCGCCGCCATGCAGTGTACAGAGCATCTTGTCTCCAGTCGTGGGAATTCCGTGTAACGTGAACTGACAACAGTGGATCACTTTATCTGATACATCCAGCGGATCAAATGACGAGCAGGTACATCTGGCTTGCCGAACAGGTTATGAAATTCCATCCAAACATAGCCTCGACGAAGCAAACATTTTACAATATTTCTCAAAGCAGCTTGTCATTGCCTTTTGAAAGCGTAATGAGCCTTTCAAAGTTCCAAATGAACTTGAACTTGGACGGCCTCCAAGTTGGAACACAATGCTCACGAAATGTGAGCGAAACTTGACAAGGCGACAGCTATAAGCTATACGATTCGAAAATGGTAGTTTAATCCAAGCAAAGACATTTCTCAGCAAGTAGCCATGCACCAGAGCACTGACTACGTGAAAGGGCCCAGGGCTTTTGTGTCAAAGGGTCAACCGGCAATACTGATTAGTTTAAACATCGCAGCATTTTGCACGGGCTTCAACGATCGCCCTTTTCAACTCATTTGTGCGATCTTTCGTTGTTCGGAAATAGTTGTCACCCTATTACTGATGACAATAGTCGATGGAAACGAGCATTGACCGAGAAAAGACACGGTAAACGCATCAGGAATTCGGAGTCAAGCGTCTGTATTTCTCTATACTTAATTGTCAGTGGCAGTGTACATAGCGGCGCCCTATTCGTCAAAGGTCACCTGTTAATTATTTCCGATCTAAAGGCTTTATTCTTGTCGGGAAATAAAACCGCTAGTGTTCATCGGCTGAGTTTACTTACCGTTCTCGGAAAGCGATTTGCGAAGCGTGAGACATTTCGACTCGGAAATTGTTGTATCGTCGGTGTTCGTAATTTAAGACCTGGCTCTGTAGTGTATTAATGACTCCGCGACAAGAATGCAGGTCACATCATTGTGGGACACCAATTTGGTTTAACGTCCACAAGACATTTAGGAAGCTTTAACTGCCGAACAGACTGTGATAAATGTACTACGGATGCACTGAGCAGTATACTGTACGTGACATCGACAGCGCCCTCAAGTTTACAGGGAAAGTTTATTTGTGATTATTTTAATTTTAATACAAACGTAATTATCAGTCAGATTCGATTTTTTTTCTCCTGATAGCAGTAATATTCAACCTTTTGCGTTTCCTTTTTGCTGTAAGTGGAGGGACTGTGCTGTAAGTAAGTAATGTTCTGCTGTTGTGACTGCGCCACTGTGACCGTGTTCTATGAGAGCAAAGTGACTGGCGATTTCTTCCGAGTTTGACCTGGAATTTGGTTCAGTTGCTTGAATTGTACATGTGTTTGGTCGTGAACCGGGTTTCAGACAAAACACACTGTGTTATGTTAACGGTCCAAAATAACAACACCGCTAATTACGAAAATGGTGCACACGCGAGAAGCCGCTGAGCACGAGCAAACACACACAAAACAAACAAAAAACAAAAGTGTTGTAAGTTTGCAAGTTTACATCTGCATGTGTGAATTCGAAGGTTAACGGGTCGTTCATGTCGATAAGGTAGCGGTCAATGAGGAGACTCTTTCTTCGCCCCTGAAACCCCGGCTAATATTGACTGATGACATTACGTAATCTGTTAAAGACAGTGTTAATGTATCTATTTATCGCGGTGATAATTGGGGATGCTTAACTAGTCTTACAGTAGCAGATAATTGAGAGAACCTGCCAAACTGATCGGTTGCATTGCGGTTGCGTAAGCTGACTTCGTCATCCCTTCATCTCAAATCAAATCCCCTGCAAAATACGTCTTAGAATTCCTCGGCGTTGTCTGCACCAAGAATTGATTGGTCTTAGCGTTTGTCGAGTTGCTCGACAAGGACAATTGCATGCAAATTGGACGAAGACATTTTACCTACGCAAAATTTGCGAGACACAAGTTCAACTGAAGTACCTTTGTGCTGCAGGCGGCGATCGATCGACGAGATTTCAAGTGGCCAGTTTCCGTATTTAGCGGTTTTACTGTCACGCGGGTTGTATTTCTGACAAAGCTATTTGTCAGACTGTCACTTCACACACTGCGAGCGTAAAAATTCGTCGCCGAAGGCCTAGCTAAAAACATAGTTGGACAATAACGTCTACAGATTACCACAAGCATTCAGGCTGGGGTCGACAATTTCGATATTCTGAATGAAGGGTAAGTGCACCACTTTTGCTTAATTTCGGAGCCGGGTAAGGTCTCGCCTTTTTCGTTAATTTTGCTTGTGGCGTGCCTGTACCACTTTATGGTTTTCATGGCTACGCGGAGACCCAAGCGTAACTTGGATCCCACTGTAGTGGGTTGTACCATGGACCGTGGTCGCTCTAACCTTCTCCGCCGAGCGAAAGTTGTCCGCTGACGCTAATCAAGCCGACAAATGCGAATTACTCCGACTTTTCAGGGACAGATGAGGCAATAACTACCTCGATAGTCTGTCTATTTTCCGGATATGCATTCAGCTGCAATTGCATTTAAATTACTTTAAAATGTTGCTAGTAAGAATTTCATTTGATATAATGAAATACGCACAGCTCTCTCTCTCTCTCTCTCTCTCTCTCTCTCTCTCTCTCTCTGTCTCTGTATTAGTGTAAACCCAAAAAACAGTAAAAAACAACAACAATATTTTATATTTTAAACTGTAACCGCGAGTCGTTAAAAATTGTCCCATGTCTAGATTTGAAGAAACCAAACCTTTGTCGAGGCACAGCGGTTTTAAGTATCTTCCGCTACGGTGTAGACCTGATTGGATTTTGTTTGAAAGTTCAAGGTCATAATCGATAGTTTTATATTGACCATACTCGTAATATAGAGAAAATGTTACGTAAGATTCGATGAATGAATCAGTAAGATGCAAATGAAAACGAATTATGAATTGACCGTCTTTCACCCAGTGGTCAATGCAGCTTTAATAGCACGCACAATGAACATTTGTTGACGGCTGGGTGCTTGTAGTAGTAATCTTCAAGTTTCTGTCACATCTGATCAGCTCCAAGTTCCCCTGAGGGTACCGTTGGCAAATACTGCTTGAACGCGATTGTATACTGTCGTTAATCCCATCTGATGACAGCGATACACTGGAGAGCCCAGTCTGTAGGATCGGTGCGGCCCACTAGCAAGTTCGTGGGTTAACGTCCAACTTCGGTATTTTCTGTTGAAGAGTGATTATGGTGTAACACTGTGTTTTCGCCGGGTTTGTGGGGTAGGAACGCCGGAGAGACAGCACAAAGTGAGACAGCTTGCAGTAATTATAAGTTGGCGTATAACACTTTATTTTCGTCTCAAAAAAATAACAGAACCAACTTGGTGGTTATCGACCCCTTGCATGTAAAATAAAGTAAACTGAGCGATGTAGATAAACCATAACATATAAATTTGGAAAAATCTATAAACGTGAGTGACTCCATAATAAGGAGAACCATTAAAGCTGCAAAATCATACATACCCAGATTAGTTCCAAAGGTAAACTCTCTGTACAAATACACATGTGTATGGTATTTTCCTCTGCAAACTAATATAACGCAAAATAAGGTGAAATAAAAAATTTACTGTCCCTTGACAAATTTATGAAGTTTTGTTTCCTGAATCCGTGACAACGCGATATGGGCCACAACATTCAGTATTTAACCTGATTTCCCGCGCGAGTGCCGCAGCCTGCATTGACCTGCACTGAACTGGGTTAACGTACGTCGATTTGTGAGCAATAAAACTATACCGCTCACGTTTTTGTTGAGTAAGCTTTAATGGTTTTATATGCCCCCGGCCAGTAAATTGACACCAAGCCAACCCCACCACTTTGGGTTTCATTTTCCTAGTAAACTGGTTTAATCGTTCAACATTTTGTCAGACCACATTAACTTTCCAAGCATAAGCTTACTAGTGTGAGTAAACATAACTTGCGAGGAAAGTTGCTCATATTAAGGTAGTACGCGCCTCGAAAGTGAAAGACTTAAACTTCTGCTAAATTTTTCCTCTGAAATCTTCCAACCATTCTCTTTCAAAATCAAGTCTATAAAAATAGCGGGTCACCATGCAAATTTTGGTACCAAGAGAAACAAATTACCCAAAATGTACCGATTCAAAATGGCCGCCATCGCTATGTTAACTCTATGGAGAAAAATAAAATATACGATTTTCGAAAAACTAGACGGACCGGTGAAATTTTTCTTACAGCAACAGCTTTAAAATGAGCCCCTAACAAGCTGCAGATTAGAAAAAAAATGTAAAAGTTTGGGAGTCCGAATGTCCCCGAGGTGCATTCTATCATAAGGGCCTCTGCTACCGAATATTGAGTCCGAAGTGTGTACTCAACGAGGTTGTAAATAATCATTAGTACGTTGGTATGAACAAATATCTTTAATTATATCATACCAGTACACACCGATGGAGCAAATGAAGCGATTTGATTGGTCGAAACGCGATAAGAACCATGGTATGTTCACGATATACGCCACTGTTGGCACACGCGCGAGCATTCGGCAAGAGCAAATATCCTTTTTGACGTTCCATGCCGGAATTTCAATATACTGTTATAATATAATAGCAATAAATCAGACCAAGCGACGGTATACCAGTAGGTTTTGACCAGTTCACTTCATATATGCACTCGCTATCGCTGGTGCATGTCTGTCGTGAACTGGTCAAAATCTCGTGGTATACCGTCACTGTGGGTGCTTTTTTGCTGAAATAAATAATGAATCACTTAAATTATGAAAATACTGCTTTTTGGGACATATTAGCTTTTCATACATATAATAATCCCCAAAAATATTGCTATAGTGACATGAATGTGAAATCCGCAAGGGTTTCATCACATAGAAAGACTGGGAACTGAAATATTTTATGTAATAATTCATTCGCTACGTAATATTCATGGAGAAAGCCACAATTCCATTTGAGTCAGTTATCCAAGTGCCCCGCTTTACCATTACAAAATCGTAACCAAATAAAGATTTTGACACGATTGCTCCTTGAATGTCAATGAGTTGATCAAACACTCTAATTAACGCAGATGACGGAAGGGCCAATATTTTAAATTCTCTACCATCGCTATTAATTATCGAGCAGGCCGTGTGTGTTGCATAATTACGTCGGTGGCTGTATTGAAATTTTACTGTTTAAAGGTATACAGTCACCTGTAATCTAAATATGCCCATATATGGTCAAAGGGGCCTTCCTTGGTATTCAAAATGCCCATGTGAGGGCGTTGTTTTTAAGAAGCGGCTACCCGCTTAAAAGCTGTGATTGGTTAGATTTTCCCTTATCCATGGTAACTGTGGCAAAATTGGAACAGGTGACAGTATACCTTTAAGTTGATTTCATATAGAATACTGCTTAAAAACCCGACATTGAAGTACGCTTTGATATCCGCGTAAACACACTGGCGATGTTTAAAACCTACCGAAACCAGCGTGCGAAAGATTTTTAAACGTAAATATTCGACTTTTGCATCGAGTGCTCCCTGCGGCGGTATATCCGTTGCAACAGTTCCGGTGTGAGATGTTCCCTCAGTGGGTGATCATGAAATATGCTGCACGTATGATCTTTATATGAACAGGTTTTTTAATACTATGAATGGTAATGTATACGGGAAAGAAATCTGTAGGAGACAGAAAATTTTTATCAACCTGTAAATTTGAAGAAAAACATTCCCCAGAGAGGTTTCATCACCTTAGTGAAATTTTACCAATGTGTTGTCCGTTCGTTTATTCTCACATTCGACATTTTGATATTTTTCCAAGATCCTTTTTCAACTCTTTCCGTCGAATGGAAACCAGAAAAGAGAACTTTAAAGGTATACTGTCACCTGTTCCAATTTTGCCACAGTTACCATGGAAAGAGAAAATCTAACCAATCACAGAATTAAAGCGGGTGGCCGCTTTTTAAAAACAGCCCCCTAACATGGGCATTTTGAATACCAAGGAACGCCCCTTTGACCATATATGGGCATATTTAGATTATAGGTGACTGTATACCTTTAAACGAATGAATAGTAAGGAACGTCAATAAGGAAGTCAAGTATCGATCTTTATGCGGGAAGTGATGAGTTGACATAATTCACGTTGAGTGTGGTATTAGATGACTTGGTCAAAGGTCAGCTTCTCGTCGCAATTAGGGACGGACCATTAGATCTTGGGAGGTGGGGGTGGTCACAATCAGATTGTGAATATTTTTTTACAATTGTAAATTTCGGAAATTTTTTTTCCAAGTGAAATATGATGCGCTAATTTTTTTCTAAATAAACTGTCAGATGTACACTTTTTTGCGTTCTGGTTTTATGTCTTTTATATTTTGCAAACTAGTCTGAAGATTTTTTCCCTAATTTTTTGCCTTGAATTTTTTTGTTTTTGACCACCCCAAGATTTAATGGTCCATCCCTTACGGGTGCAATCTAAGGGTTGGGGACGCAAGCTCGAGTGCAAAAGCTATTGTTGCGTCCATTTCTCTCGTCCACCTGCGAAAGATGTTCACCCGTACTGCGATGAAGGCCATATCCGAAGACAACGTTGAACGTCTGCGTGTCAAATGGCAATGCTACGTCAAATTAAAGCGGGCGACGTCTTGGGGATGCCACAGCCATTCATTATCAATCAGTTAAATGGATGGGTGTGCCCAGATAATTTACATGATGCAAGATAAAGCTGTATGTCCGATGATCAAAGTCTTCATTTTTTCCTTTCGCTGTGAAGTCCATTTTAAAGAAATTGGTGAAGTTTAACTTCGAGAGGCCATATGTATCGGAATTTATATATCTTCACCGCGGCGCTGTTATGATTAGCCATATTAAGGTCGAGCATCTGACGATTCCCACGTGCATGTAAAGTGGCTGTAAAACTCAGTCAATCCGCAGTCCAATTTGTGTATCCCATGGGAACCTCGGTTTTATTCCCTCACTTACATGGTAAATTAAATGTCGAGCTGTAAAGTACATGGACTGACAAATTGCCGCGTTGCACAACCCTGGTTTGGCGCCAATTACATTATTTCCTGGACCGTTCCATGGTGCGTGCAGGGGAGGGAAGGACGGCATCACAGGGGTGCACGGATGTCAGTGTGTGTAAGTCGGCAAATCTATGAACCAGAAAGCTTGCTGAATACACTTTATGGTAGAGACATGGTTCACTTAACATCGATGACTTTGGCCTTGAAACGGGTCGTCCTTGCTTTTACTGGGTGACTAGGTTATACGTGAAGAGGAACGTCCGACCGAAGATACCCGGATCTGGTGGAGGTGACAGTGTTACTTCTTGGAAATATTCCCATTGCTAGGTTTTCTCTCGTAGACGGTAGTTGGCGTTGCAAGGTGCCAAGACTGTCATACTTTCCAAATCTGCAAATTCAGAGAGAGATTCCTTTTGGTACATCAACCATCTCCACAAGTGAAGATAAAATAATTTGTCCCGATTATTTCGTAAGTAATGAACTTTCATTTCTTCTCAGTTTTGTTCCAAAAACGCTCCAAGTCAGTGTCTGTTTTAACCGACCACTCATGAGCAATCCTGTTTGCTCAACAGATTGAAATCACTGAGGTTGGCGAAACATAATTGCTTTGGCTTTCCTTCACATTTTACCCGCGTGTTTCGACAACTTCATGGTGCGCTCTTTAATGTATGTTCGTCAATAATATCAACGGTTTTAAATTTTCTCACCTTTTCCGCGAAGTCCAACTTTTATATTTAAAGTAAATCGACGTGTCAAAAGGTGCCAAAATTTCGACGTTGTTGGTCACTCTTACCAACACACTACAACGTATTCAGGGGAAACCGTCGATGGCTTTGCAGAAAAACATGTTGTTTCAACGATACTACCTCGAACCAGACGGATATCATGTCATAAATGACTGCATTACAATTTTTCGTTATATCTTTGGAAAACTACTCCGATGTTCCCAAATGCGAGGCTGTGTTCCGCAATTTCTATTCGTTCACTTATTGTACGAGTATGATCCATACGTGGTGAAACACGCCGGTAAGTACACAGCTCAATTTTTTTCACGGGGTTGCCTCTTGCCGTGATCGATTGGATTCCGGTGTGCGGTTAATGGAATAAAACAAACAACGTGCTTTGGTAATTTAATCATATCTAGGGCCCAGGTAATGCATGGATTGAATAACGTACGCAATTCAATTTACCAGGCTAGATAAACAAGTAACCCGAAGTCATTGAAAATCCACGCAACGGTATAATTTACACACCGGCAGTTTGCATTCTAATCCATTCAGCAAATATTTTCGTGGTTTTTTTTCTGTTATATCACAAAAAAATTTCATTGACCGAAATCTGAGTTCCAATTCTGACCATTTCGATCTTTGGCGTTGCGTTCGATTCTACCGTTATATTTCTGCATACAATCTCAGACAGTTGCCTTGGTAGTTTAAAGGGCAAATTGTTTATCAGCTTTATCTAGAAGCAAATTGACAACCACGATTAAAACTTTCAACGGAAATCAAAAGACTAGCACCATGTCAATACTTAGTGTGAACAATCATTAATGCGAGAACCAGGGATTGAGGATTTCCCCTTTGAGTTTGCTTGCATTGAGTCAATACTCAGATACCGAATTGCTATGTTGCCGCTGACCCATCAAAGCGTTTGAAATATGATTCACAATAATGTCGTTAAGATTTTGTCGACAGCGGTCGCTGGGGAAAAAACCTTGAAGACAGCAAACCATTGTAGATCAGTAATACCATAAAAAGAATTAAACTCTCATAGTTTATTTAGTTTTCTATTTTTGTCCCGATACGTATAGAATTCTTCCCACGATTGGGAAATTGTGATGAACGTCTGCTCTTCATCAGGTACTTGTCCCGATATACTCACCAGTTTCCAACCCGCTGCACAACAAAGTTTGATGTCCTTCGCGTCGCCTCGGGAGATGTGATGAATGCTTTGGGGATTGTGAAGTGTATTTAAGCCTAGAGATTGATGCAGAGGAATAATGAAGATTCAGTATTTAGTATGGTTCATTAATTGCCTGCCTCCCTATGGGACATGTTCGCACCATGATGGCGCTCCGACATGACAATTTGGCGATGCCATCTCTGCTGGAGCAGACAGTGTGATGAGTCTCCCTCATACAACAAGTTGTCAGACTTTAACGGTCTTTGCCTCCATCTAGTTTCGTTATGAAGGGATTTTCTCCTTCCAACAGAGTAGAGATCCGATTTACTGGTGGGGGGAGCGATTACCGCATTGTAGTAAAATTGAAAGAGGATTGATGATAATACGAAACGCTGAAAGGCTTACTGATAGAATGCAGACGACAGCGCAACGCACAGAAAATCGCAGATTTCGACAAGGGCGTATACAACTGAAGTAAAAAGACAAACAGATAGATAAATACAGGCGTTGCAAAGGAAAGACGTGATAAGCGGATAACAAAAAGAAGGGTGTGCCGGTTTAAGAGAATGAATAAATAATGCGAAAACAATACAGTATTGTTGTAACGGTAATATTCAAATGCTGTATACTGAGCAGATCTTTTTTTCTGGACGGTGCATTGTACGGTTGAGCCCATGCTCACAGATGATGTCGTTCACGATGGAATACAGTTGCTAGCATTGCACAGGTGACGGTATTTGAGGGGAAAATAGTAATTTTCAGCTTAGTGATGCACAGTTCAAATCCTGAAAGTGTTGTGTGATATTCCAGATATTACACGATCATGAATAGTCGAGCTTTCAGCGCAGTCAATGATGCAACTCACATCAACACCCTACCCCTTCCCGAGGAGAATTCGTAGACTGTTCACATCGTACTTTGCATGGGCTTTTTCTCGGTTTGTCGAGTTGGCGCTGGTAGCTATGATGCGTGCACGAAGACGTTTTTGTCGCCAACATGGCACTTTAAAGGGAGGCAGTCGTCGGAACTGCGCTCAAAGGTCACTAGGTACCCCTATGACCGATGTAAAAATTGAATCCGAGGTACGGTGGCGATTTATGAAAGTTAAAACATGTTTGTCATAATGTACATTGTCAATTTTAAATGTTGCAACTATGTTGATATTATGCACGTATATATAGTGCATGAAATACATTGTTTGTAAACAAGAAAGCCGCACGTGCGCAGTTCCGACGACCGCCTCCCTTAAGGAGTGAAGTATCTCTGCTTTGCCGTTCTAATCTGTTTAATAATTTGTCATTGATTTCGTTCTTTATGTCAAACAGTTTCTTGTTCCTTTATCAAAATCAGATCGTGATGCCTCATTTCAACTTGTCAACACAGCCTGTATAATAATATGCTGTGTCAAATTTATATTCTTGTCGGAAAATTCGTTTTCTTGGCAATGCTAATACTTTGAAGTTCATCATGTTTTAGGGACATGAATTAAAAAAAACATACAACTGACACTAAAATCTGTTTTATATTGTCAAAAGTTACTGCTATTGTCCGAATACTTTATATAAGTATTCATCAAAATTAAGGATGGAAATTTTAAACTTAGTTACCACATAGACCCTCGTTTTTCTCGAGGGTCTATGGTTACCAGGTGCTGACATGAGGCAAAACTCCCTTACGTTAACATTCATAAATTCTTGAACTCTAGAATAACGCGATATTTTTCGTAAAAATAATACAGCACGAATTTTATGCCTCAATAATATCTCATGGACAGTTCCATTGTCGGTAGCATTTTAAAAAGAAGATAACTGGAGAGTAGTAAATCATAAGTTCAAATGGTTAAAATTTTGAAGTTAAAAATGGCGACACATTCTGTTCACTGCATTAGACCAATAATATTCATATGCATTGTATAACTGCAA
Organism: Ptychodera flava; assembly: GCA_001465055.1. Lineage (NCBI taxonomy): Eukaryota > Metazoa > Hemichordata > Enteropneusta > Ptychoderidae > Ptychodera > Ptychodera flava. Next base: position 88,362 of record LD358340.1, on the reverse strand, counting down.
CAGACGCTTGGAATATCCCCATGGCGCCCCTTTTTATTAGATTTAATTTAAGGTAATTATCGAGCCACCGCAACGGACGCATACTAATGCTATCTGTGTGTTTTTATAAACATGGCCTTGATGAACCGATCTGCGACTTAGCTGGCGTGACTGCAGAACAGGTAGATACAACACCAGGGCGTTGACTTGTCTTACAGGACTGTGCGAACAGCGATCGCGAATTTGCGGTATCTGGTTCGATTTCGCTTTGTCGAAGTGTTTGACTATTAAGTTGTGCGGGATACTAATTCAATCGTGCATATTTTGACTTCCTTTTCATGAAAATGCATATTTTACAAGTGACTACTGTTCGAAATGCGCAAAAGTTTTGATTTCTTTAATTTGCAGAAAGAACCCCCGAATGATACAGCCAAATGTGAGACATAAAGGATTGCTCAAACAGGACGTGTTTACACATGTATCAAAACTAAAAAAGGAATCTTTGAGAGATATAAATGGTATATGAAAACTCGGTATGTAGTGCATACAAAGTGTTTCACATCCGTTCTCTCGTCAGACATCCGTCTTTTCAATCCGTCATTAACTTGAAATGTTTTATTTAATGGAGCATACTGCGGCTGTACTTAAGGAGTTTTTTCTCGATGATTTCCTGTGTCCAATTACAATGCATTAGTGCAGCGAGCCAGCCAACGTGACTGCCTGCACTGAACACTCTCTCTCTCGGTAGCGACAGAGCCTCGGCCGCTGGATAACCTTTGACCCGATCTCTGATTTCCATCGGCTTAAAGAGACGGCGCGCACTCGCTAGTGATCGCTTGGATGTCACAACAGTTGCACGCGTGCAGAGAGCTGTATCCGGATACAGTTATAATATGTGATCGATATATGTGCCTACTGACACTAAACTCCTTGTATCGGATTCTTGGACCAGCGCACACCTGGAACTAACTGTAACTCTGTCAGAGAGCCTTTAATAGTTCGTCACTGCTTCAACCGTTTAGGCGAATGATTTAATACGCTCCGATCGACTTCAGCGGTTTCCTCAAGCAATCTTTAGAGTTCGCATGTTTGACTGCGCTGTGCAATTCCCATGGAAATATTCTCGTAATTGAATTGATGGTAGCCAAATTAGGGGTAAGTGTATTTGTTTTTTGACTCGTTTTCCGACGTTTGCGAGATAAACGATTCGTCGTACCTACGCTACGGCGTAGCGATCTCGTGTCAACCGCAGTCAGTCAGCACACTTGCGCAGTGCCAGAAAAGCGCCGCACTCCAAAACAAGCAATACACACTTCATGTTGAACCCACAAGTTTGCTCTCTTAATATTCTATTAATTATCAGTATATAATCTCAACACGACACCCTCTCTTCACACAAACAAGTGCGATATCGGAACACAGGGAAATTTGTTTTTGAGTCGACAATTTTCATGCACACGCTTTTATGCGTATCAACCGATCAACTTTCGTCCAGTAGTCTCGAGCTTTCGATGTCATATACGTCCATTGACTATGATCGATACACCAGCCATAACCTGGCAAACGTGATTTAATTAAGAGGCAAGTAATTGAATCGAATCGCCCTGCGAAATACATAACTCTCCGAACTGCATTCGCTGAATGCAAAATTCGTGCTTAGCCACGCGAACAAATACTTGCGTAATGTTTACGGAGGACTAAATCAATGCCGCGAGGTGGAGCCTCCCTTTTAAAAAAGGCGCAATTTACAAAATATTGCGCTTTTTTCTGCCGTCGCGTACGTCAAAAGACCGAGCAGATTGTGTACATTGACATAAAGTTACTATTTGCCCATCGTCTGGGTCAAAGAGTTTAAAGACCCAATGATTCGAAAATTGTGTTTCCCACTTGAGTAATTAGGGCGGTCTTCAAGTTCCTCATTATGGTCGTTTCTGTTGTACGACCGAGCGCTGTTATTTTCCGCAACCGGATTCGAAATACCGATCAAATTAAGTCCATATTCATGCAAAGCAATTTCAGTCGGCAGGATACAGAAAAGGGTAAAGACATCCAGAAAATAAGTTTCGATCGGTCTTTGTAGGTGTGCTCCGCTGCGAGGCGTTGGGCGTAAAATCGTTCGGCGCGTGTCATAGATAACATCATACGCCAATTTAGGGCCATTACGCACCGACGCGAGCGCGCATTTCCCTAACTTGAAAGCTGGGTTGTTGGCAGGCAAACGCTGCTCTTCACGTAATGCACGTTTCGCACCAAGTTTACTGCAAAACATGTGCGGACAATTTAGTCGTTTTAGAGGCGATGCACCGATAAATTATGGCGCTCAACGGTCTGCATATTTTGACAGGACAAATCGCTCACAGTAGCGGTTTCAGGAATTCAAAGCGATGAATACTTAACGCCGCATTGACGCAGTTCGGTATGGGATCGTGTTAACACCGGAACAGCTGGGCGTCGTCTCATCTCTCAAAACACATACATCTTCTGGCAGAAGCGTCAGAGTGATATTTTTAAAATTTTGATAGAACCTACTTTTTTGTCTGGTGACGTATGTATCAGATGCCGTCGTGTTGTAGCCGGAGCAGCGCCTCTTACTAAATAAATCAATTTCGACCATTTTTACCCGGACACCACAACTTTTGGGTCATGGTGACTCCGTAAAACGCACAATACCGCCACCAAGTAAAAAAACATTCACAAGACTTTTGCCAGGGACGATATCATAGCAAGGGATTGTCTGGTACCAAAATAGGGAGGGAGTCGATGTAGTTTCTCTGCAGTACAGGGACTAAAATAAAAGCGCATGTTTGTCCTACACGATCGGTCGACGGGCGGTTGTAATTGTTTACAAACTGATGTATTCTAGGAAAAAGGTTCTAACACATGGCTTGCTGTTATAACTTTTTAAATTTTAAAATTTGTATTAGTCTAGTTTGACCATAAACACGCGGTCATATTTTGATGATTTTGAATTTCAGGGCCATGTATTAGCCATCTTTGGTAGAATATATGGCACGTGCAGAAGACATCGTGAATCTAAAAGTCTTTCCAGTCTTCGGGTCTTGGATCGAATTTATTTAATTTTACATGAACTCAATTCACCATTAACAGGCGAAAGTTTTATTACACGATGAGATAATCTTTACCAATGGGCGAAGGAAGCCAAAAGGAGCAATGCAGTGCCATGCTCAAGGGCACGGAACCATCCTCGAGTCCCGAGCTCACCGTCACCCGACAGTGAGTTCGATACGTTTTCCATCACTGCACCACAAACGAAAGCGCGTTATGGTGGAACGATTGATATGCTAGTGAAGCTCTACCACTTTTCTATCAGCCGAGAAAACGAACAAGATAAAACAGTAAAGTTTACAAAACGCAGCCTAGATCAGTTGTCTGCCGCGACATCAAAGATGTAATCGTACAGCGACTACACTGGCAACCATCGCGTAACGCACGGCAAGTTCTTCCTCGAACACACCGAACCCCGTTTAATTTAATTAAAACTGGGGAACTGTGAGCACGCATCGGAGTATGTCTCCATTAATCTCTTTGTCAGGCCAAGCTTTAAAACATCCACTCAGGGTATCCGCCATTTCCGATCCATCTCCGTCCCGTAATACATCCAATTTGCTGAGTATTCAAGTGTGTAAACAATCACAGCCTTCAATCAAGGCGAAAGCGTTCTCTTTAATCAACGGTGAAGCGGGCGAAGGATGAAGTCGGCTGTCATGTCGTGCCGAGAATTTCACATCCCGATCTCAAGGTCGCTGGTGAATCCTAGCTGTGAGACAAATGTCAAATATTGATGTCGAAAAAACCTCGAAATCTTTGAAAGCCGCACAAAACGTTTTAATGAAGCTATTCAAGGTTACAATTGACAGCATTGAAAAAAAATCAAAATGTAACTGATCGCTCAAATTGCGAACGGGATTTGAATTTCCGAACGACTTCATATTTTCCAAGTTGGACACGGTAGCAAATTTTAAATTAAACAAAAAATTTGCCGTCCGCCATCGATTAATGATAGTTCCACTATCACAGTGGATACGTGACGACTAAGTTAGAACAAGCATCGTATTTGCAGTGGGTCACCATTTTGGTAATTGTGTGTGCGATCTTAAATGTGTACGGGTTGTCCACACAAATTGTCACGTTTACTCAGTGATTACACAGATATTGATGTATAGGTTGCTTTTGACTGCGAAAATCGATCATTTTAGTCGAAGATTGAATATAAAAACACAAGCGCCTAATACGCGACATTGTTCGTGTGTGAAAGGTTGACATTAGAAGGGTTCAGCTACAATCGTATAATTTGTCTTGTTTGGGTGAACTTTTGGACTCATCTCACTTCACGTTTCATTTTCATTTGGTAAGATGTATGTTGTTCATTGTTATCAGAGTTCAGAATATTGCAATTTTTAACAGGGAACACAGAAACAGCCAATGGACATGTAAGAAAGTTCGTTAAAGCCTAAACCTTGATGGTTCCGTAGTCCCTGGAGACAGTGACCTTTCTTAATGGAAATTATACACTTCGTTCATCCTTTCAGTAGAATCGAAGTTTTGTAAACGTTCATAAAACATTAATTTTTCATTTAGTTTCTTTTACGTGCGTCAAAGTTTCAATGAAGTGTCGAGAGCGAGTGTCAGAAATGCAGGAAAACTATGAGAGACAGCAACTATGTATACACATATACATCTAGATATATAACATATACATACATAGATGCATGCATGCATGCATGCATGCCAGCCTGCCTGCTTGCCTACCTACCTACCTACCTACCTACCTATCTACCTACCTACCTACCTACCTACCTACCTATCTAGCTACCTACCTACCTACCTACATACATACGACAGACAGACAGGTAGACCATATATTGTTTCATTTTTGGGATTAACTTTTGTGACGTCATAAGAAAATCGGCGTCACGCAGACGGTATATCTCCACAGATTCCGTACCATCCAGGTCTAAAACGTTCGTCGTAATAAGTTTTTGAGTTTTGAAACTGAGAAGATTCTAAACTTGCATTGACAAAGACTCGAAAATGTGATAAATGCGGAAATGTTCAGACCGTCATATGTCCGAAATGAATCAGTCAGCGAACATTCGCCAGAAGGTTCTCGCCAAGCAATGCATTAAGTGCAACCATTTTTAATGTCCTTGTTCCCAATGAAAACAGTGTCATTAATTCCATATGTTTTGATCGGAGTTGCCATGAATTATTCATCCACTCCAAAGTGCTTGATCAGTTCACGTCTACTTAATATCGGGTAATGTATCAAGTAACGGTCGCCATTAATATTACAACGTTGAAAGTTGGCGATTGAAATGTGATCGAAAGTTTTTACACGCATGCACATAATTAGTGTAGTCGTGGACAAAAATATGAATGCCCATAGTGCATGGCTAGTACTAAAGATTTAGATGTTATTCAATTATTGTTGCACTGTAACCTTAATAGGCGTCGTCGTAGTAACCATTTCTAGATATTAATTTTCGTAACCGTAAGATGTCAGCCATGTGGATAAGCACTTCTGTCATCGACCAGATATGCCAATGAGCTATCTAAAACTGCAGGGCAAGTCGTATTTCACTTTTTTTTTATTTCAAACACTATGTGAGCTAATGGTTTGCTTTCAGGTAGAATGCGTAGTTTTCTTTTCAAACACACTTGGATTTTCACAATACTGTGTCGATCTACTGCTTAGATAAATTATTTTTCTCTTGGCCTAAACACTTGGTTAACTGTCATTTTGAAATTTTCCAATATCGGTAAATGTGAGGTATTTCGTTTCTTTTTAATTTTGCTCACTGGGGGCACCTGATATTCTTCTTGATTTTGAAAGACAGTAGTTAGAAGTTTCCCGGAGAAGGGCAAAAGCAACCATTTTAAAACTTTTCAGTTTCGTGTCTCTTACTGAGTACTGAAGGTATTTTATTTCCTCGTTAAATTAAAAGCCAGCAAAACCCAGCGATTTGGTCCCTCGAAGCCGACGGCTGAACTTATGTCAAGTGCTTTTCGTTTAACTAGAATATAATATTGTAACTAGAAATTTGTCTTTCGTTTTCAGAGCTATGATAAAATAGGAAAGAAATGAATCTGCGTCGGTTGCTATGGTTATCGGTGTTCTTTATAACAATTTCCTGTTTCGAGCGATCGGATTCGCAGAGCTCTGATCCAGCAGACGGTGAGTACATTTTCTGTACCTCCTCAATGAAACGCTGTCGCCACGGTGTCCCTCTGATTATTTAGAATTCCAACCTGTTCACCCCAATTTCTTGTAAATAGGCCCACAATCACCATTGATAACAATGGGTATGGGCCAAACCATGGTGGTTAAAGGATTAAAGAAGCTGTTGAGGACAGGTGTCGGTTCGCCGACAGGCATGTTCGGTGATAATATAACGGCGACGGCTTAGTGCGCTTTTTGCTGCATGACATGAAAGCTTTGGTTTAAGGTAGAATGCGCCTCGGGGACAGATATTTTAACTCCTAAATTTTTACAACTGTTCATTAATATACCACTTGTGGGGGCTCCTTTTAAAGCTCTTGAAGTAAGAAAACTTTTTACATTCTTAGTTCGTCGAAAATCGAAAATTTTATTTTCCCCAAAGAGTTAACACGCGAAAGGTGACCATTTTAATTTCAAATATCGGTAAAATTGTCAGGTAATTTGTTTCTCTAGTGCCAAAATTTGCATGTTTACCCCTGCTTGTTATTATTGATTTGGTAAGAGAATGATTGAAAGTTTCAATTAGGAAAAGTCGAGCAAAAGTTTAAGTTTGTCAATTTAACATTAACTTATTAAGAATATGCAAAACAGCATAATGACTGACGAACCTGTCAGCTAGGGCATCGACCCAACCTTGCAAGTCATACATTTTCACTCATATGCTGAGGCACGTCAACTTATGTGCTGAAAAGAGAGGTCGTATGCAGATCACAATATCATAGCCAGAATGGAATTATATATGCGCGCAGGTGAATTTTCGTTGTTCTAGCTAGGAATTTTTTAGTCCTGTTTAGCATGATGCATGCAAATACTGACTTGAGATTAGAAGCTTGGCATGCAGTCCGAGTGATTCATCGCACAGGTAAACCCATCACGCTGTGTGTTTCCCGTATCCATAATTAACACATATTCGTACAGTTAGACTAAGGGCCTTCCACTTGCCGACAACTCAGTCCTTGATAATATGTACAAGGAGAACTTAAAGGTCCGTTCTTCAAACCATATCTTGCGTAGTAGAAACTGTAGTATCGGTCTATCGCTGTTTTTATCTCATTTTTCATCTAACTGAAAACTCTCATTTAACCTGAGATTAATTTTCCTGGAGCGAGAAATTCTCTTACATTTTGACTGTCCCATGTGTCTGCATTTGACAGCGAATGAATATATGAAGGTACTGACACCGAGACTATATTTTCTTGAAGTTTCAAAATTCCAACGTGACTCGCTATTCTAACCTACTGACATACCCATCGGTCCTTTCACCGAACGGGTGTTGTTTTGTAACCAATCATGTCAATTCTAACAAAGCTAAAATTCGACTCGTCACGTGAATAACATAGCAAACAGATAAACGGACTTTTATTCAAACTTTGAGAGCAGAATACTACAGTAACTGTTCCTCAGGTGTCTGACTTTTTAATAAACCGTTCTTTGTCTGCCCTTGTCGCACTCTTTCATTTTTCTCTCGACTCCTCATCCGGTTGATCTAACTCAAAGTTTGCAACATTGAATGTGCGCATCCACGTCGCGTATTACCAGTTTAATCGCTAAAAGATGCACTTTAACACTGTCGCGGTACCTGCTGTGTAGGGTTTTTATGTGATGGACTTAGAAATGACTATAGGATTCAGATGTAAACGTATGAAGAATAAGTCGTGTTTGTTGTTATATTTCGATTTATGAAGAGGATGAATATCCCAGGTGAAAACATTGTCGATGTCACGTATATTTCCTTGCGTGCAATCGTTCACCTGCAGTCCGTGACCCGAACGATAAGTCTCACTCGTTGTACAAACAGTATTTGCACGAAAGTGGCAACTGTTGTTCACTCGCAAGGCTCTGCAATCGCTGAGTATCACGGAAGAATTAATATGTTCAAAGATATTAGCATGCAGAAAACGTATCGGAGTGAGGGCTTGCTCAATCATTATTCAAATCATTACTCGCCATGGCATAAAATGCAAACCAAATTATTCCAAGGAATTACACAAAACATTCCCTATACGCAGGCATAAATGTTCGAAGTTTTGAGTTTTTTCCATAAACAGGAATTGATATCGTCCAGCTCTTTCTCGAAATCAAGGCATCAGCTGTAAGACTTCATTTGTTTAACCACACGAGTGACCACGCATTGTTACATGCACACACTAATATAGGTACAAGATATATAAAAGGATGCGTACAAGCTCGAAGCAAATTACATGCTGACTCGTGCCCTGGCCTACGTGCTGTGTTACCACAATTCATTTGGCGTTTCAAATGTCGTTTGACTGGACTGAAATTCATTAGTCGGGAGTGACAATATATATATAATACTGATGGAGAGTTTACCCACTCACCCATTCGAGATATGTGACTAAAAATCGACTTTTGCGAGGAGACCTGCTGTCGGATTAGCCAAATTGGAATTTGCCAAATTGCAAATTTCGCGATACTGCCGACGCACTGGCTCCTACCACCCTCAAATCTGACAAAATCGTTTATTAAGGTGGTATGTGCCTCGAAAGTGAAAAACTCAAACTTTTGCAGAGACTTCCCTCGATGAAACTTTCTGTTACACGATAAAGTATAAAAGCAAGAGTCGCCGAGCAAGATTTGGTACTAAGAGAAACAAGTCACCGATATTTCAAATTATGACACTCTTTCCTGTGTTAACTTTATGGGGGGAAATATAATTTCGATTTCCGAAAAACTAAGATTTTGAAAATTTTCCTCGCTCCAGGAGCTTTGAAATGAGCCCCCACAGATGGTATACCAGAAAATACTGAAAAAATTCAGAGCCTAACGAGGCGCATTCAACCTTAAACTTGGCTATTACGATGCGCATTATTTTGTATATTTGCTACAGCTGACGATAGAAAAAGAATTGGACATAGAACACGAATTCATGGGATTGGCTGTTGAAAGCTCTGGCTTGACGAATAAGTTTTGATCTCCTCAGGCCAATTTACTGGGACATAACAAAACTTAGGAGGACGAACTACTTATGTACACACCTACGCTCGCTGCGTTGCCCCAATGAACTCTGAGAGAGACATGCCTTGCGTGAAGGTGAACAAAAATAGGGAACTATTTTTGTCGCCAAAAAGCCTTCGGAAATACCAAAATACAAAGTGCAAACATAACAGATGGTGCATAGTATACTGCCAAGTCAGACGACTAACATTGAACCTTTACCCAACAACTTTGGTCGCCACATATTGTCGTGCGACATGGTAAAGAAATGTCCACCGACGTCAGTGTCATTAGAGGATAACTTTGGTCCAAATGCGATCAAAATTGATTAATTCGAGTGTATTTGATGAGTCTTGTGTAATGGCAATCCAGGTGTGACCTACCAAAACTACCAAAACTATGATACCTTTGTCGGCTTTCGAATATGACTAAGTATCCTCGTGTAGATGACTTGTGTCATCGGTCGATGTGTGAATGTAAAGCCTCTTTGTTCGTGATGTGGTATGCGCTTGATATGCACAATGTCATAGATATGGTGTAATTACTTTAAAAGCATTAGTATTACAGAATAATTAACCTGTCGTGGCGGTTCGGCAAGTCTAAGTGCTCCTCACCGAATACAAAGACGACGCCGACACTGAGCCTTGACCGCAGCATCGCCCAGGGCATCATCCCCCGAGCAGATCACAAATCATTGTGTTGCCCTCGCTGCCGAGATGTCATTGCTAAAGTTATTGGTTATTTTTGAGCCTGTTCCGTCACAGCACGGCTCTTCAGCGCTTGGTCGATATTAAGAAAGTGACATGTCTACGGTTAATTATAAAAGACGATTTATAACTTCACAGTGTCAGCGATGACGCCGATTTTGAAGTGATTCCCAATAATTGGACCAGATTGGCGCACTTCTCGAATTTCTTTGCAAAGCTAGTTTAGATACAGTATACTTAAGGTACTGAGAGAATAAATTACTTTAGATTGAAGCAGTTCCCAATGATTGCACCTGGACATCTCTTCAAAAACCTTTATCATCTGAATAACAAACTCACTACAGTAAATTACAGAATCCATGTCTTGAAAGACTGTCGCGTGTCATCGGTCGAATTACACCGCGACGACGGCTTTTGTAAGACAGATTTGCCACGGCAAGCGTCTTGGTTGTTGTTTGTTTTGTCTTTTTATATAACAATGGAAAAGCACCTTGTATATTAACATGCTAGACATTAAATGAGTGAGAATTTCAGTAATTGTTCCGAATTCTATTTAAAAGGGGGAAAACCGTATCTCACATAAGCTACCAGCAGCAACTGAAATTTCCAAAATGCCAATGAAGCCGAACAAAAAAAAAATTGTGCTGTTCCGATAACCCGACCTACCCAATTTTTTACATTCCGACCGTAAACTTTTTAGAGCTACGTAAACACGGAAGCAAAAAAAAAAGAAAGGAAAAAGCCGTAAAATCATATGTTCATTACTTGGCATTTGATGTTTGCTTGAACGAGGATGATGTCTTTTATGTTTTTTTTTCTTTTATGTGTATTATACATTTTTCTGGAAATGTTGTGGCCAGTTTTTGACCGCCCTGAACCCCTGAAAAATGCATATTTAAAAATAAAAATATTTTGGAAAAAATATTCCTGCCGACATACCTACCCAATTTTTGAAAAACCATGTTATCGGAACAGCACAAGTTATTTATTTTTTGGGGGTCTGACATAAAAAATATTTTAGATGAATGTTTTCTTAATGTTCACTCTGACATTAGTTTGTACTTGAGTACGAATATTTATGAATGCCAGCCAAAATATTATTTCAAATCCGTTTTTACATCACTTCATCAATTTTAAAATCATGGGGTGGGTGTTTTCACAGGAACACATAAAGTTTGTTTGTTTGTTTGTTTGTTTGTTTGTTTGTTTGTTTGTTTTTGTATGTTTGTTTTTGTATGTTTGTTTTTGTTTGTCTGTTTTGTTCTTGCATCAGTTTCTTCCAACGTCTCTCTGGTATACAGGGTAACTCTAAAACGCCCTCATTTAGTAGAACTACGCTCAATTCGATATTAGTCGGAGGAAGAGCTGCAACTCGCGAAAACGAAAATGACTTAAATTGGATTCAGGTCGACTACAACAGCTAGTCTAAAGGTCAATGCACTCTCATAGTAATGTGGACCAAATTCGGATTCCGTTACAGTTTGTAAACTCCGTATTGGGAATACACCTAATGTTGATGGGGTCGACTTAAGTACACTGAGTGTAAGAGCATGACATATAATTGAATGGACATTAACCATGAATTAAGATTGTACGGCGCGATAGAGATGGACATTGAGCCTCGGTTTGATATACACAACATTGCATGCTAACAATGCAGGAGAGATTGCGGGGCGCAACGCTTTCCCTGTAACAGTATACAGACCGTCGTGGGGAACAGGTCTTTCAACTCAAAATTTGAGACTGGTAAGCGACAAGTCGTTTAACCAGCACAAAAGAGCATGCATGCGTGCGTCATTAAGGAAACACGCACAAATTATGCTGTCAAGTCGATTTCTTTATTGTATGGTATGGTAAGGTCTTCTGTTTGAGCCAACTGGTAAAATACACAAGACACGACCCCGGAAGAAAATCAGACAATTATATCAAAATGATACAATTCTCAAATGTGAAGTTGAGGTTTCAAATGATTGAGTCTCTTTGAAGTTGCACTTTTCTTGATCATCTACATCTTGATTCAAGTTGCGTTATGTAGTACTTACACATGCGCGCGATTGGTTGAAGATACGCGATCGAATTGCCAACACTACGCCCACTTACTTCTCCTCGGTGAAATAAAATTACAAGCAAGATAAAAATCAATCAACAGAATGAAAAACGCAAATGAAGAGTATTTTAGCCAGGTTTTTGTGGTATTGTACACATAAGAGCGTGGGCGTCATTTCATTATAAGATTGTCTGTTATATGAGATGACATTTTACATGTATTTTCGTAGAGTTTCATAGTAGAGAGTGAAGTTGTACGTGTAGGCAAAGAGGAGACTGTTCTTTCTGCTTGCACATTGAAAACTTTTGTTCAGACCTGTACCTGTTTTTAGCAGGTAACTTGGATGACTGAATGCTGTTGCTCGACTGACTACTAGCATTTGCAGTTAATGCGTTATTTGTTTTGTCGTTGTTGTTATTGTTGTTGTTGTTGTTGTTGCTAACACAGAATGCGCTAAACTGAACGATAAATTTTAAATTTTAACAAACGCATCGTCACCAAACAATACACGCCACCGTTTGTTTAGTCTTCCCCTACTTTGCAAGCACGCTCAAGTCCTCGACAAAGGGAAGACACCATTTCATCACATTTAGTTTCATTGCCGCTCTCTGATATCTGGTTATAGACCATGAAACATCTCACTCCGCAAGAGCTATGTTGAGAACCGTGGTATTGTGTAACGTAGCCACCCATTAAATGTTCGATTACGATATCTAATACCAGGGCTATCTATCAAGACAACTAAGCAATTCATTATTACTGTGTCACAGCAATTACACGCACATTACAAGTCGATGCCCCGAAGCTTCTTTCAATTAGCCTGTTGAACAAATTAACCTGAATGACGTCATGCCATGGTTAGTTTGGCGACAATTTTTACAGAAAAAATGTGGCCACTCCAGCGACTGCCAGGGTGGCATAAATCCTATCGCTCAAGATAGTACATCTCGAGTTTCGCCAGTGACCTAAGAAATGTCAAAACGGTGCTTGACACGCTTAACGATTTCAATCAGAGCAAAAAAAAAAAAACAATTTATGAAAATAACGTTTACCATAGAGTGACTGTGCTATTCCGATTCACTAATAATGTACGAAGTGTTAACTGTATGTAGTAAACTTGACTGCATCTGCTCCTTCGGTAAACATGGACGACAACTGTATCAGGCAAGCCGAGAAAAAAGTCTAGACGATTTGTTGTGCGATCTTTCAGTGACCGACGACAATTGGGAGACAGCATTGAGACAATAAAAGTATCACGTGCTTATGTGCTATGAGGGCCTTTGTTGAACGAATTTTCAACCGAGAATAGGCATTTCGAGACAATCTGGAGAAATTCTGCTCATACAATATTAATTTTGAAAATACGGGTGATCTGTTGGCCTGATATATCGTTTCTGTTTTGCGTGTCTCTTAAGGTTGGGTGATCCGTTTAATGTAGGCTGAAAGCAGAGCGTCTTGGCGTGTTTAAATAGAATTTGTTACTATAATTATCAAGGGTTTACTGTTTATGGCGGCAACGAAAATACGACTGCGTTACTGGAATCCCGGCGAGCCATCAAATACCAGAGCGAGTATCGCTGTCAGTGGCAAGGGCGTTGCCTTGACAATTTCACGGGGG
>LD358340.1:43061-74790 GCA_001465055.1 Ptychodera flava | reverse complement strand
CATAGAACATTGTTCTCCTTAAGGCTATCACTCAATGTCATGTGATGACATTGAGACGCGGTTAACGTCAACTGGTAGCGTCAATCACGATTCACCCACTGCCTAGCAAAATTGCAAAAAGAGTAGGTTATCTATTGCTTAGGTAGACTGCATTTTAGTTTGATCTAGTCTGTCCACTGCAGCTCGTACTACATAGATACGAAATGTCGAGCAACTTCCACTGGGACACCGATACAACGCCCCTCGCCTTCTCATCGCCAACAAATTAACATCTGAAGCGGAGCCAACACCGTGATTCGTAATCGGAGAAAAGAGCGCCGCTGTATGTGGCAAATTTTATCGTTCGCTCAATAACTTATCTAACCTTTTCCAAATGTCATTTCGTGACACTGCCCGAACAGGCGATACCACACATGCGATTGTACGTCATTTTTTACCTTCGTAATTCCACAATGCGGAGTCAACTGTCCTACTAGATCGAGGCAGCAGTTCAGATTGACAGGCTATTATGATTACACACTCAGACAATTTACACTGGCCATCACGATTAATGAGTTGCCAAAATAAGCCTATGGCAAACATAAAAACCATTTAGTCAATTTAAATAGATTCATCCTCACTACAGAGATCAAATTATGTTGTTTTTTTATTTCACTGGAAAATGACTGTTGTGTTCTATAAGTTTAAACAGTAGGTAAGGAATTAATACTACTTACATAAAACGATTTACGATAAAATAGTCCTTCCCGACATCATACCGACGGGTGCGATATGATAAAGTTGGAAAAAAAAATCCACTGGAAAATGATGGGAATGGGGAAGAGAGGAAAGTGTTCTTTTTTATGGATTTGTGGGATATGCTTCAAAATAGGAATCGAATTTCTAATATTTACATCGATAACGTTTCAAAGTTCTAGTCTCGTCTGTAATATCACATCTCCGTCTGACATAGCATGATGGCGTGCCTTGCTCGAATTTACTAATTTCTGCGTTTCTACGCTTATTTTCAAGCATTTTGTCTATGTAATCTGGTCGCTGATTCGCAGCGTCGTTTCGCGTTCGTTCGGCTCACAGTAGCCATTCAGTACTTACTTTGATTGTCCGCGACGCAGAGTATAACGTTCCCGTGTTTGATACCGAGCGCTTGACCCCGTGACCTTCCCACACAATAACTCCTTCTAATCTGTCGCCGGCTACTGTTCAGTTTGAGTGTCTTCTTCGCAGATAGCGATCATGTTTATACCAGCGCAGCTGTCTCCTATTCGATATATTATTATTTTTGCTATTTTTAGCCTGCTGTTTAAGTATGAACCGTGTAACGACCCTTTGTACGTCAAACGGTCTTTAAGCATGGCCACTTTGACGTCACCACGCGCGGAGGAAGTCCTTCAATGTGCTGGCTTGAGCCCCGTCGAAACGAAGGGAAAAAATGTTGTCGACCTTTCAGTAGATTATGCAGGGAGCCTGAAAAGAACATTTTTGAGAACGTCGAATTTCAGAAATTTCTCCGCTCTAAGACGTTTGTGAATAGAAATGAAAAGAAAAGTTCATCTCAGCGGCGCCTATTACCGTATGTCGGGTAAGAATAACAACACTGAGGCTGAATCGCGTCCCGATGACGTCAGTTGTACTTAGATTATCAGCATTTTAATCAAAAAGTCATCTAAATAACTAAATGTATGGGTTGGTACAGATGGTGCACTGAGAGAATATTACTGACACGCTGTTTTCAGTTGGTATCTGAACTTGCAAGACAAAACCGACCTATAGCTGGAAATTTATTCAAGTCAGGTAGGCTAAACTTTAAAATTAATCCTGAGAGGTGTTTTTATGAAAATTAAATTCAAGCATCAGTATTCCACATGTCTCTTTCACCGTCGTCCAAAGGTATGAGTCTCTTTACGGCGTGACGCTTTACCAATTTTTGATTTTTTTTTTTTTTTTTTTTTGCGAAGGTTCCTGAATGCTCTTTATCTCTCATATTAGTGAGTTTTCACGGCATCAATACACGTTGACGTGTCTTGCAAACAAAAGAAACACAATAAAAACAGAAGAAAAATCTTCAAATAAAGTCTAAAATACCACAGTTCATTAACTGACCACAAGAAAAGACTCTGGGAAGGTGGATCAATCATGACTATTCAACTGCTAGGCATTGAAGCCTTTAGAGGGATACGTCACGTAAAAGTTAAATTCCGTTGAACGATTCATGGAAAACTGACGAGATGTGAAAACGTCACTTTCAGAGCATAGGTAACGTGAAAGCCGTGCTTTGTAGCAAAATTTTGCTGGAGTTATGACAGGTATTTCCTGAATCGGCACTGTTAGAAAACAGACCAAACTTGCCACTTTAGACTTTGTTATAAGCACAGTAACTCTGTAGCACACACGCTCTGTAAAATGTACCCCTGAGCTTTTTTAGGAGAGTCGTATTTTACACCATTATTGACGATACAGACTTCGAGAAACCTCATACACAACATACCGTCTTCGACTCGTATTCCAGCTTTGTTGCGAGATCTCACAACCTTATACATCGATTACAGTATCATAGTAGTAAAATTACTCAATTCTGATTATTGACTGATATATTTGATCTTGAGTGGGCGCAAAATTAATTTAGTAAGCCTCTCGAAACAGACAGTTCTAGAACTTGTGCTCGCCTTAATCTTTCCTCAAGGAAAGTTAAAACTGTTCCTGTTTATAATATATCAAGTAAAATAATCAGGACACGCAGTACACATGTTTGGCTTTAAGGAACAAATTATCTATAATTTAGCGTATTTGAAATTCAGAATGGTCTCTCTACACTCTGTACTCTACTTGCAAAATTGAATTTCAGATTTTAAAAAAAAAAGGAGAGTGAAAACCTCATATACTCAACAGGCTTCAAAATGAGCAGACACATCCAAGAAGCAGACCAGGAAAGCAGTATCAAAGTTCAAGTTCATAAACTGTCCGCGACGCGCACTCTGTGCCTTCACTCTAAAGAATGTCATATTCTTGTCAATTAAATTTCTTTAAGAGATTGTGTTGAAGTCAAAGGCAAGCTTGAAGGCGCGAATCTCAATGTCCATGGTTCCCGGGTTAGTGGATGTGTGTAGTGTTCGCCAACACTTTGTCAATTGTTTGTTCTCCATTGAAATTCTTATCGGATAAGAAAAATAAATTTCCTTTTGGATAGATCTGATAGTTAAGTGGAGCTTTTTAATCATCTCATAAATGAAGGTATAAAAATAATCAGACCCCGCAACGTTGCAGTGAAGATGTAATGACGTTTTCGCTCTGAAAACGGAAATATCATACGACCCAAGGATTGTCATGGCCTAAAATTGACTGGCATTGTTAACGTATGTGATGCATATACACGGATCACAACTTTGATGGACGACGCAGCTCGGTTCTCCCAATTCTCTCAATTATATACAGGAACTGCATGTGCTTGACTTGAAAGCGAACCTCGCAAAGGCACGGTGTAGTTTCCACTCGTGTTGGTATCTAACCCGTACCTTTACGGCGTTCAGTCTTTCTGAAAGCCCTTTTAATGCCGTTTAGGGAATGATGTAAGTGCAATTACTCTGATTGTAAGATAAGAAAACCTTTTTACCGGTAGCAATTTGAAATCTATCATTAATAGAGGTCGACAGTAAGTGACACGTGGGGGCAGATTAGACAATCTCATCAAACGTTTTAAACCCAATACCGCATGCAAATTGAACGAATCCTTAAATTAAGGAGTTAAAGAGTCATTAGAAGATATCAGCAACGTCACTATCTACAGAAACATCTTTACACAGTATCATAACTATACATTAATTTCTTAAATTGGAGCAATCCTGTGCTTTTTTATAAATACAATCAGGACAGTACATCACTTAAAAGGCTGCCAAGATTTCTTCGACATAAAAGCTCTCCCATAATTTGAAAAATGATTCTGGTTTTAGGGGTTTTTTTGTTTTTTGTTTGTTTAATTGAATGACCATCGCGTTAAGATCGTCAAGCCTAAGAAGCAGAACATAATCCATGACAACGTTAAATAATCGCTAGCTGAGTTTGGATTTCCTTTATAAGCTCATTATATTATTTTAATTCAAGAAACCTAAGGTTCGTGTGTAGATTTCATTTTCATGGCTACTGAAATTCGGTTATACCGACGGTATCAAGAAAATACCATGACAGATTTTTTCAATATGAAAGGGGCAATATAGCTGTCACTTTTGACGAAGTTTTCATAAATTTTGTTCCGGAAAGGATTTGACATTCTATATTCTCTTCCGTAATGTTAGTTTAAATATATGATACAGTATTAGCCATGTCAGAACAGTTGTGATCAGTTTGCGGTCAGTGATATTCGTTGTCAGGACTCTCAGTAAACTTCATTTACCATCCGACACCTATACACACATACACTCTGTATTGACAAGTTACATACAAGGCACTTCGCCGGGATTTAGATGTTGCACGAGAAAGTTTATTTCAAAATACTACAATCTAGACACTACATAAAAATTACAGCGAAAGTAGCTCTAAAATGATTAAACCTTCCCAATGCCTTCCTATTTGTATCGCCGGTCTTTTGATCGGCCGCAGACAGTTTTCCTGCCGACGGAATACCGACCCAAACATAGTCGTTCCAGTCGACAAACATCTCACCATTCGAGGTGACCGAATTGAACTTATAATCTTCGCGCTCGAGGATTTCTCCCATTGCCTTGGGCGAGGTCGGTTTAAACAGTTGCCGCCCCGCTTGCTCAATGTATCGAAATAATTGTGTCGATGCCAGGTAGTCGCAATAAATTTCGAAGGATGGGTCACATTTCGTTGGGTGTGTGACCGCATAATTTGACATTCGGTATTCCAAGGTGAGTTCAAGACTCTTGGAGCCCAAGGCTGCAACGCACGAACTTGAGCTTCTCGACCAGACACATTCTAATATGTGGTTTTACATTTAACTATGTCACAGGGTTTCAACACACATTTTCAGTATCAAATCGCGATTTCAGCCGACATCCCACCCTCCAAATTTAATTTGCCATGATCACAAGAAAGCGCGCTGGTGATCTATCGCTATTGCAGCCGTCAACCCTGGCCGGACGCGACTTCCTCTATCACTTTAAACTGGCGACCTTTCTAAAATGTACATGAAACAATTCCACAACTCAAAAATTCGTTAATATCCGCGATAGTCATCAATCAGAGCGGGATTGTGACGTCAAAAGGTTGAGTAACCTAATTAAGAGGCCAGAAACACTTGCGAGACTGATTCCCAAAACCTCCACCATGATAAGATTGAAAAATTGATTTGATCTCCTGGCCTTGGAATAACACTATGGGCAATTTAATCTCGGCTTGAAAATGTGCGACCTCCGTAATATCGACAGGCGACGTTAAACGTAAAATTGATAGAATCGTTTTAATATCAGAAAGGTTTGAATCATAATGAACCCTTGTAGTATAAACGTTTACGATTTTCTCTCAATATTAGAACACACAGCTTCAACGTTTCTTCAAAACACACGCATTACATGGAGATATTAGTTTCCCGGGGGTCAAACATGGCATTTCACGGGTTCTTCAAGTTATTAATGCTTACTAGCGTCTGTCTAATTCTAAACTGTGTTTAATCATGGCTCTGAGAGTTACAACTCAGTCTGGGGAACCTATATTTTTTTACGTGCAAGTAGAATTTGCATATTCATATGAGAAATTCTATGCTGTCTATTCAATTAAGCTAATTTAATCATGCACAAACAAGTTTTGTTCTGTGATTCTGCATGCCGTTACCCTACTTTCTCTCAATCTCTGCACTCCACTTATCCTTCTCGCAAAGATCTCGATTGAAAACGATAATCTTCACTGAAGCGCTGTGAACTCCATTCTATTACTTATGATGCTGAAAAGTTTTCAGATATGAATATCATAACTGCACGAAATGTTATAAGCCAACATTCTCGCCGATGCAATTTATGTGTTTGTCGCCTCATTCGCAGTCCAGGTTATCATCTGGAATCTATAATTTTAAGAAAGTAATTGATTGAGTCAATTTTCCCCAGGTGGTGTCAATATTATAAAGCATCGCAAAAAGTGTTGAATTTATTATGTTTAAGTCATGAATGACGTACATGTCGAATATTTATATCATATGGATGTGGTTGACCTTTGGAAACACTAATTTAATCCTTGTGATATTTATACGGTCCAGACGTGAAATACTTAATCTAGTGTAATATGAATTGGTTTATTTCAATCCAGTACGGGGAGACTTATCATTGTATCGCTGTTCGTACACACTCTACTGGCCGAGAAGATCAATCGTGCTAAGTCTTACAGTAAAGGTGTATGTTCTATAATTTCTTTTTGAGATGTAGACTTGGAGGTAAAACAACTCTCTGATCGAGTCAAACCGTTTCTGGCCATGACTTGATGAGAAGATGACATCGTTAGTTTATGTTATGATTGAAAACATTGCAAGTTGGACATGCCAACTGGAGTCTTCGGATGGGTTTGCGAAACGCAACACTCGCAAAAATCCGATGGTGTTTTTTTCACGGCCTTCACGTTTTACCTCCAACGGCGGCCTGCACTGTTACGCCGTCAAGTGAACGGGCGACCGCAGCTGTGAACATCTATCATTAGATACTGCAAGATGACTACGTCATCGCTTTATGGGATTTAATTACTTCTATCTGTCACTGATTTGCAGTCCAGTAAGTTATCTCAACAAGCCTTTTTTCATGACGACTATTAGTTATTGGCGATATCCAAAATAATGATTGCTTTAATATTGACACTATGACAAATCTTGTGGTATACGTTTTCGATATTTGTCCATTGGCGGGAGACAAAATTGACAGATGCTTGCTCCCGCTGCACAAACTTTTGGTCTGGAAAAATGGACCCACTCCTTATACAGTGCCATCCTCTCAAACTACAGATTCACGGCTTGTCAATATGTTATGCATCAATAAAAGAGTTTGCCGTGTTTCGGTGCTTTGATTACTTGCCTGTCCAAATTATATGATTGCCTCTGTTTTTGTGGGGTTTTGAATAAAGTAGACCCTCATTCGGCCATATAACAGACTCGAAGGCAGTTCGTGAAAAGAAACGGTGAAAAGACCCCATGTTACAAGAGTATGGCGAACTGGAAGATGCGGCGACAAATTATATCACCTATTATACCATACCTTTATATCGTTGGCGCAAAAGCAACGATCTGATTGGTTGAGGCGTGAAAATAACCGTGCTATATTCGTGATATTACACGGTTGGAACACGCGCTAGCTCTGAGCTAGAGAAATATTCCTTTTTTGACGTTTCACGCCAGAATTGCAATATACCGTTCTGGTAGCTATCGCTCGTGCAACATGACGTGAGCTGGTCAAAATCTCGTGGTATACCCTTTGTCCTTCAAATGAACCGTATAGAGAGGCGAATAGAGAAGCGCTATAAGGCTTTTTTTCCTCAAATCTCTCTCGCAGGTGGCAACATTTGGCTCAGAACTTTTAAGATGTAAAAATTCATACATTGTGCAATAACAAATGAATAACAGAATAACATATCTGTAGGTTGATGAAAAGGTCACAACTTATTGAATCAATCGATTATATATATATTATCAAAAACGAATATTCTACATGTAAGTTTGACGGTTTATGCTATAATGGGCAAACCTTTTCTTTCTTCGATTTCAGGTACTTGTTTCCATGGAGAGAAAGCAATTCCAAATAATGGAGAATTTACAGCGGATGAAGACCCATGTGCAATATGTGTATGCAAGGTAAGCTGAAAATCCTATAATTAATCATCAACGGTGTTTAATAATTGAATTAGAATACCTCCCCCCCCCCGCTGCCATTAAGGACGCCTTCTAAGCTACATGCCTGATGTTTTTATACTTTTTGACGCAAATCTGAGACAGTGACACTGCTCGACTTATGTAGAAGATTGAAACGAGTGAGACAAAGATATTTAATCATCGTCAAAATTCACCAACCGTATAACACGCCCGTGTGAGATTCGCCGTCTCGTTTATCGTCTCTAGTTGACGTCGTAGTACAAAAAACACTACGTACGATTTGCGGACATATTTCAGAGATCATCCGAGCAAATTTCCGTATTTTACCATCCTGTCATCAAAGCTGAGAAAACTGTAGAAGATTGAAACAGCTGACATTCAAAGTCGGTGGTCTGTTATTCTGAATATACTGGTAGTCATCCACCTATGGGGAGAGACTTGCTTGTCGTGGTATTATTTTGATATTTTATCAACAGTCTCTCATGTGCTGACAATACAAACAAGATCGTCTTCTACTTACACATTGAAATTCGTACTGGAATTTGTTCTCGAACACGAAGGTACATATTACAATGATAATCTGAAGTTCATTGCCAACTTGGAGTGTGATCTCCGCGCTCTCCAAAAAACTAAAATAGACTCTGAAGATGAAAGATCGATAAGTCGATATACCTTCCAAATGTGACTTAAAAGACAATTTCCCTGTACTTTTTCCGTTCTTGTCCGTATTTGTGATTTGCAGTGAACCACATTTTTGTGATATGAGCTCCGATTAAAGCTAGTGTATGGTAAACCGGCCGCTCAATCTAAAAACAAGTGTAAATAATAAATAAATAAATAAATACATAAATAAATAAATAAATAAATAAATAAATAAATAAATAAATAAATAAATAAATAAATGAATGAATAAATAAATAAATCATGTTTCATGCTAATGAAAACGGTTTTAATGATACCTTGAATCATTGGAATTTGTAGCACGAAACGGAACGATAGCAATCACAATGACGTCATTCCTGTCGGTAAGGACGTTCGTCGACTTTCCTCAATCTAAAATGGCATTCGGCTACGGTATTACCGCCGCTATTAGCGTAACGAGGAAGAACGTGGACCTCTATGGACAAAATATCAATGAATTTACCCTGATCTATGCAACGCAAGACTTACTATTTTTCGTGTTAGTCTTTTGGTACACGTTTAAAAAACAAAAATGCCACCTCTTGTTCAATTATGAGCCAATGTATTTTTTTTTAATTTGAAAGATTTTTTAAAGAGAAGATTCTCTCCGGGCGAAAAAAGTTATTGTGAATCGAGAAATGACAAGATCCGAACTAACAAACCACCTTCAGCAAGAATTGCTTGCAATTTCAATCACGGAAATTTTGTGCCTGGATATCAGCGAATTTGTGTTCTTTTTTGCAATGATTCAATTTCACGCTCCATAAACTTCTGATGCAGCTATGTCGTGGTGATGTAAATAAAGCACACTGGATTGTGATTTCGACAGAGTGAACCTGTGCTGTGTTGGTTACTGAGTGTGCATAAATTGGAGCCACAGCAAGATCTACTTTGCATTGAAGGATCCCACGTACAAAATAGACACTTTCAGACTTTTATGTTTTTTTTCAATTATAGAAGTCCCAAACCCCAATAAAGTAAGCTTATATATTTTCTGAAATCTCTAATGGAAATCCGACCGTGCACAGACATAATAGTCACGTGACAAGCGTTTTTCAAGGTTCAACAAAACGCTTGTCACATGACTATTATGCAAATAATGACTTCTTACTGTGCACAGTCGGATTTCCCAAAATCACGGCTTTCAGAAAATATATACTTCATTGGGTTTAGGACTTCTATTACTGAGAAAAAAAATAAAAAACTGAAAGTGTCTTTTTTGTGTAGCTACCTTATTTGTTGTCATCCTTTTTTGATATTGATTATTGTGGTGAATATTTAATACGCATCATGTCGCACGACATCACTTCGATGCAGTCATCTGAAATGTTTTGGATTTTGTTTGTAGGAAGGCAAGGTGACGTGTAAACTAAAGTATTGCCCAAAGATATCGTGTGCTTTAACAATTAAACGACCAAACGAATGCTGTCCGGAATGTGTTGGTGAGTACATCGAATTAACTGGCGATGTGCATTCTTTAAAATGAGGGTTGGCATTGGGAAATTAATTTAACACTGAACATCAGTATGTAATTTGAGACACATTCACCAGAATAATGACTGTATTATATTATTGTAAACGGTAATAATGTGTACAGTAAAACTGATGTCTTATTATTGGAAACCAGGAGGAGAATTTATATCGGCACATTACAAGAGACTGAAATACCTTTTCTTTTCCTCAATCGAAGCGGATTAAAGAAGCAAAATAGTAATTGTAGTCTAAAGAAATCAAATAAGCTTAATCAAATGTAAGTTCTTGGAAAAACTACCCGATTATTTAAGATTCTTGAAATCGCTAAAAAACAGCTTGAATTGATGTAGAAGTTAAAGTAATGTTTCTTAACACAGAAAGGGCCATGAATGATGAAAGAGCAAGAGGGGACACTATACCGACATTAGAGGCAGTGACGTCATCGGCGAGCTCCGGAGACCTCGCTGTTGCGTCGTCGCCGACAAGGATTATTCTGAGGTTACCTCCTCCTCCGATGATTCCTCCCCCTCCGCCGTCGATGATGGCGCTGTTGTACAATAACACGCAGAATAATAAAATTCCAGAAGTGCCGGATGAGAATTCAACGGAGTGTCCTCCTTCATCAGCTCCGTGTGTAAGTATTATTCGCTTCAAAATTTTAATGAAGTTTTTAATATATCTCTCTAAATTACCTTTACAAGCCCTTGTTGTGGTTGAAATTTACTTGTCTTGAAAACCCCACGGGTTGAAACTTTTCCCATTTTCGTTTGTCTGTGGCAGGGTTATATTTAAATGCAGTATATTTTTCAACCCCTCAAAACCATGTTGAAGTTTCTCAGTGTTCATTTCGTCTATACTGCCTGTGTATGTGCCATGTCCAATATTAGTGTTCATGACTTAATTATATGGTCCAGAGTAGAATTCATTTGTCAACAATAGTATTATGCACTGCGCATTATGTTGGCAAGTTTAATAGTTTATATATGACAAATTTTTGTTATAAAACAAATTTAAGGGACATGCAGAGTTTCCGTGATCTACTAACAGAACAAAACTGACAAAATACAGGTATTCTCACCCTCACGAAACACTTCATACGATATGGTTCTAGCCCATACCCCTTTCCTTACCGTAACGGTAAGGTTGAGGGCGATACCAGTAGTCTAGTTTCGCAAAGTATCTGTCATCGTCCGAGTTTTGAGCAACGTTTCTAGCCAGACCGCAAGTCGGTTTGTAATTACTGGTCAAGTCACTGTCTGTGCATGCAATCAGCCGACGGTGACATCACAAACATATACGTGCCACTGTTCACGAAGGTTGAGTCCATGTGGGTTTATTCACGTAACGTTGACGCTACAATATTTCACCCACTCTATAAAATAAACACCATATGTCTATGCCGCAAACAAAATTAATAGTTTCCTGGAGATTAAAGAGAATTTAAACGTTTTAGTCTGGTCCAACGTAGCGTGAAGTAAACACAAAAGGTTTTGAGCATTAAGGTAGTATTCGCGCCTCGAAAGTGAAAATTTAAAGTTTTGCTCAAACTTTCCCCAGTGAAACTTTAACCATTCTATTTCAAAATCAAGAATGAAAATCGGGGGTCATCTTGCAAATTTTCGTACTATAGAGAAACAAATGAACCACTATTTACCGATATTTGAAATTCAAAATGGCCACCATCCCTGTGTTGACTCTATGGGGAAAATAAAATCCCAGATTTTCACAAAACAAAGCCGGTGAAAATTTCATTTTACCCCATAAGCTTCAAGATGAGCCCCACCAAGTGGTAGTCCATAAGGATATTGTAAAAGTTTGGAGTCCGACTATCTGTCCCCGAAGCGTATTCTACCTTTAATGGGTCAATGACCTTACCGTTAGGAATTATTGTAAACTTAAAACGTTCAATGACGCGTAAGCGCTCAGAATACTTTTGCTTTATAATGTCACCAGGATCCTATTTTTAATCGACATCACATCAGTGGGGAATCATGTCCACAACTATTTTCTGTATGTGTCTGTGGGTTTTTTTTAAGGAGCAAAACAATCAAATACCAGGCTGTAACTCACCGTGTGAGCCCAAACCAGGACCGCCCGGTAAAGTTGGGCCGCCGGGGCCACCTGGTCCAAAGGGACCCGAAGGCAAAAAGGTACGTATTCGGTGAAATATCTCCATTTCTATAAAATAAACATTAAATTTGAAATATTTTAGCGAGTTTGGATGTTTTAGGATTTGAAGATGACTCA
This sequence comes from Ptychodera flava, assembly GCA_001465055.1. NCBI lineage: Eukaryota > Metazoa > Hemichordata > Enteropneusta > Ptychoderidae > Ptychodera > Ptychodera flava. Next base: position 62,594 of record LD358340.1, on the reverse strand, counting down.
TGATATGATCTTGTTGGCATATAATATTGTAATAGCAGACGATGTGCAGATCCGTGGCCGGGCTGCAAGTCGGCCATATTGCCTCAGTCGAATATTTACAGTAACGTGTAATCATGTGCAAGTGTGTTTATGGCCAAGTCTACTTGTGGAAAATATGCTCTTGATACTAATATATGCCTTTTATGTCAGTCTATTGCCGCAAAGCTGTCCGACATACACACAAGCTCATTTTAACCAAAGGAGTACGGTCATTATTTCGCTTTGAATGCTACAGATTTTTGCACTGCAAACGTTAATGGTCGATTTTCATCCACTCGTTGTAAAGGGTACTTAACTTATTTCCATGTCATGTCAAATTTCATAAATGCCAATCATACTGTACTTGTTTCTTAGTCATCATACAATAAATGAGACGCATTTTTATGAGTCACAGATCAATTGTTTTGCTTCGAAAAGTTCATGAAAATGTCGTGACTATAGTCAAAGGGAAAAAAATTACCACACACTACAATCTAATGCCGTCCCTACACTGACGTCAGAGGAATCTCAGTTTAATTCATTAAACGAATCGGGCTTGCTCGACAGACATGAGCAGAAGGCGCATGCTTTCTCTATGCCATTCGGCCTTCTTATTTTTGAATTCAGATTCGGATTCGGATGAATTCAAACTTTGTGGTTTCCATTGCAGGGTAGACGTGGAAAGAAAGGGAATGTGGTTAGTAGTATGCGTCTGTTTAGTCATCTCACCTACAAATTTATCTCAATATCGTCTAAAATCTTCTGACATGTAAAGAAGTAACAAGGAAACATACCAGATAATGAATCTATACTGACAGAGCCAGTAGCTGTAATTATTTATGATTATTTTCACTGTTTTTGTTTTAAATGCCAACGACGGTTTCTTGTTCAACTCTCCAAATACACAGTATTCAGCTTGTCATCTTAACCTATACATGCCTGTAGAGATCATTGACAAGTGAATTCTGGTCCGGACTACAAGAACAGTGCATTTTACGCTAATAGCCGCTGGTTTGACAAGCTAAAAGTGGGGGTTTTCCCAACAAGCTTTGATGAGTATCACAAAAACTTGCAGTTGACCTACGAAAGAAAGAAGAGAAAAAAATATCAAAAGTTACAGCTACTGCCCTTTTAGTACATTTTATGTAAATAATAACACCCAAGTTGTCATGTATTTTAAAAGTTAAGTTTTAAACTTTGATGTTCTTTGTTCCACTAACCCATGCGTGCGAATCGTTGTATTTTTTTCATTTTTCTGATAACAATTCTCAACTATTTCACCTGTAATCAAGTTATAGATTTGATGAAACATGTTCTAAACAGGAGTAAACGAAATTCCATACACTATACACCTAATTTAAATCCTCTAGTTAACTGTAGGGCCCTGGGGAAGATAAGCATCTTTACTGAAGCTTACCAGGCTACCCTCGTTAAACAAGGTTTAATAAAATAATAAAAATAAAATATCTCTACCCGAACTCAAGAGTCGGCGCCATATCAGTCTCATCAGGTCCATTCGAAACAAAATAGAAGAATATCGCCAATATTCTTTTAGCTCTTCACAGCAGAAGATTTTTACAAAGACCTAAACGCCCATGTATTGTCTTGTTCGATATTTTTCTATGTAACGTCTTATTTTACTGCGTTTATTAGGTCATACAAACTTTTACTTAAGGTGGAATGCGCCTCAAGGACAGATATTCAGACTCTCAAACTTTTACAATTCTTTTCTGATCTACCACTTGCGGGGGTTCATTTTAAAGCTCTTGGTGTGAGAAAACTTTTCACCGTCTCGGTTTTTTGAAATTCGAAAATTTTATTTTTCTCTATAGAGTTAACACAGGGATGGCGGCCATTTTGAATTTCAAATCTCGGTAAAGCTTGGGTGATTTGTGTCTCTGGTGCCAAAATTTGCACGGTGACCCCAAATGTGTAATCTTGATTTTGAAAGATAATTGTTTAAGAATTCTTTGAGGAAAGTTTAAGCAAAAGTTTAGGTCTTTCACTTTCGAGGCGCATACTACCTTAAGCTGATAAGACAATGCAAATCTATGCATTCAAACTCTATTGGCTGTAAATTCTGATGTTTCATTGCTCTCAACTATTTTTCCGTCCGCGAAATACAAAGTCTTGTTCTATACTCGCAAAATAGTGTTGAAATTTTGAATGTTAAATTTGTCAGTACATAATGTACGTGTGAAATGTGCATTGCTGGCAACAGAATATCAGTCCGGACAACAATTTTATTTATCAACAATAACGTTGCATATTATATAAAAGGCTGCACTATTTTTGAATGGCTAGTACTTGCTATCTCAACATTGTTTACTTTAAAACATATATTATTTCAGAAACAAATGAAATGAATATATTATCAAAAGTTACAGATATTGTTTCATTGCAAAAAGCACATTACTGATAACGTTGATTTTGGTAATACCAAAAAGACGATAATCAAAAGTGGGCCTGTTTACAACAACAACCAAATTCCGTAATACATAGGAATACATAATGAAACGTACGAATAATTTCTATGAACATATTCTCTTGTAATAACAAATCTAATATTTGTATCTACAGGAACTCTTTGTAAGTTATTTATGTGTATATAGTCATTACTGTAAATTTAAATTTTGAAGTGTCTGATTAATTGACATTCAGTTCTACCAAGGAGGCCAGAAGTCTAAATATCCACTCTTTACCTCATCGATAGGGTCCTCCGGGAATGCCTGGTGAAGGCGGTATTCCTGGAAGAAACGGAACAGATGGAATACCGGGACTTCCTGGCATGAACGTAAGTTCAAATTGTCACGGGTTATCAATGATGATTCCATGTCAAGCCGGCATTTGCTTATTGCAAGCGATAACAATCGTATTACTCGGTGCACAGGAATTTTATCATCGAATTTTAACCAGGCGTGACAAACGTGTCAGAGTTATCTCAGTTTTATGTATGTATGTATGTATGTGTGTATGTGTGTATGTATGTATGTATGTATGTATGTATGTATGTATGTATGTATGTATGTATGTATGTATGTATGTATGTATGTATGTATGTATGTATGTATGTATGTATGTATGTATGTATCTATCTATCTATCTATCTATCTATCCATCTATCTATCTATCTATGTATCTATGTATCTATCTATGTATCTATGTAGTATCTATGTATCTATTTGCATGTTTATCTATCCGTCCTGTAATGTGCATTTGTTGTTGTTTTTATATAATTGCTTGTGTATCGATTAAAGCACGTCAACTTGTTTTTTGAAGTAAGCAACATTGTCACGGGTAATATTTATTTATACTGATTTCAACTACTACACAGGGAGCTCCAGGGATGAAAGGGGAGAAGGGAGACCCAGGGATACAGGGACCAATAGGACCTCAAGGAGAACCAGTAAGTATCATGCAGCTGTGTACGCGTTGTGTAAAATCAGAGAAAATTGACGCCAAAAACAGTTAGTGGATATCTAATCGTAGCTGAATATCCGGAGGAAAGAAAGGCCTGTACTGTAATCATAATTTAAGTTCCAAGGAAATTCATTCAAAGAAAACCAAACAATTGTAGAGTGCAGTGCAGAGCAAAGTGTAACTTCGACAAAGTATGCGTTTATTATGAAGAAATCGATACAATTAATTAAATGTATTGGATAAGAAAGTTGGCAAGTCCGAGTTAAATACATCATACTTTCCCATTCGACTCATTATAGTTTGTTACCAATCAAGAACATTGAAATCCGATCTAAATTTGGTCGATACCCTCTCCAAAAATCGTAATTCTGCAACGCAAGGGCACACACAGTTGCGTTTAAGCAGAGTGTCTTGAACGATTTAATTTCTGTACACGTACAGGGAGTTCCAGGACAGCCTGGCTTGGTAGGTCCAGCAGGACCAGAAGGCGCGAAGGGGAGGCACGGTAGGCGAGGAAAGAAGGTACCTCTTTATATTTTTAATAAATATGTACATGTGATTCCTTCCGAAGGCAACAAGATATTTTATGGTTTAGAGAAAAAGTATTCAGTGACGACGCACAGACAATGCCTATAGGTGTCTGACAAATTGAACGTCACTTTACGCGATTTATTGGTCACTTTTTAGCAAAACAGCGTTCTGCTGCACTCTTTGAGGAAAATTGTAGTTTGTTTTGCTCGAGCGATGTTTTGGTCATTTTGCTGATAATTTTTTTTTTAGAGTATGAATTTTAGACTACGAAGATTTACATTTGTTACAAGCAGGGTTTCTCCCTGTATGTGAACGAAGGGATGATTTTATTTCTCTTTCGATTCCAAGAATAGAGGTCAGGGGTCACCGTGCAGAATTTTGTACTAAAAGAACAAATTACCTCATATTTATCGATACTTGAAATTCAAAATCGCACATCCCTGAGTTAAGTATCGAGGAAAATGAATTTTTAACTTTTCACAATAATAAGCTTTGTCTACTCCATGAACATGAAAATGAGCCCCCACAAACTGTGGACTAAAGGTTTTGTTAATTAAAGTTTTATAATCCTAACATCTGTCCCCGAGGTACAATCTACCATAAAGATAGTGATTAGAATACAATAATGAGCTACAAAATTACTCCATTCATTATCTTTACAGGGAGCAACGGGGCAACCAGGACCAATTGGTCCGAGAGGTCCAACTGGCCCTCAAGGACCGCAAGGGCTGCCGGGACCAAAGGGTCCTATAGGACCAGGCAAGTAGCAAACAAATAACGTCAAAGCATGAAAACATGGTGATCTGCTAAATGAGCTGCGAGGCTGGTTACTTGTTGAAATATATGTATTAGTTGCTTTACTAATCGAGAGAATTTTCGTGTAAAATGGACATTATTCATGAGAATGGTAGTACCTTTCTTAAAGCACCAGGAAGATTGAGTTGTGATTAATGAGCATCTGCTAAAAAAATTATATTTTGAAATGAAGTATTCTCTTTTTTCTCCTTTAAGCTGGCCCGCCCGGAAGAGGAGGGTCACCTGGTATACAAGGCTTGACTGGCAGTGTGGGTCCCATTGGACCGAGAGGGGTCAAAGGTGACAAAGGCGATTTGGGAACACCAATGCTCAGAGGAGTAAGTAGAACCAGTCTCTGGATGGAATTACTGATCAGAGTCAGACAACGCCCTCATGTGTCAAATCATAGAATATGATACCATCGTAAATAGCGCCCTCACTTTATCAGCCTACAACTTTCCACCTCTTCTGGATGATTTCCGCGCTTGTTACCACGTGCACATCATTAATTTGCATGAAAGGTGGCATGACTACTATTATTAATACTCTCTACTTGTAAGCAGACACAAATTGTGAAACCGGAATGGGTGAATTTTCTATAATTACATCTTATCCTTTGCATTTTACCTAGCAACTCTTGATCATCGATACTGAATCTGAGATGAATGGTATCACCAGTGAGGGCGTTATGGCGTACTGCCTGGAAGACAAAAAACTATATTTGCGCGACAATGTGAGCTGGAGATCAGTGCAAATGGACATGGGTGCACCGACTACAACAGACCCAAGTGAAAAATGCCCGCCCTGTAATGCGGTAAGATAGCCAAAGAAAGAATGAGAGAGATAGACAGACTAACAGACAGACAGACACAGAGACAGACGGACAGGTAGAAGGATAGATGGAGACAAAGAGATGAATAGACAGTCACAGAGACAGGCAGTCAGACAGAGTTTAATGCTTTTACACGCAAGTATTTGTTTAACCCTTTCACTTCCATGATGTAGCTAAAATCCATTCTTATCAATGGTTAGGATGGACCACAGTCCCTCCACCAAAAAGTGTGGACCTTAGGAATTAAGGGGTGATTATAATATCAGCACGCCCTCCTCAAACCAAAATGTCACAGTCTCATCTCTTATTCTATTCATCAGAACAACCCAAAATCGAAATGTGGCAATGGGATCATAGAAGAGGGCGAACAGTGTGATGATGGTAACAACGACAACTCTGATGGCTGTATAGGTGAGTGTTGAAAAAAATTAGATGCAAAAGTCAAAGCTATTCGATTTCCTGCTTTTCTTCTGCTATTCACAAGCTTTGAGTAGGGGAGTGAACGGTTATATTTAGTTCAGATCACTAAGAGCAAACGCCACACATACATGCAGCATTGCAATCATAGTATATGTGGATGCTAATACTGATTCCTATTATAGGCGAACGCGTGCACGTGGATATTTACATTATTCAGTGACTTCCGACGTTGTGTCAGGATTTCAGGCTCAAATTCACACTCGGATCATGGCAATGGTCGACATAATGTATTCGTCTTGTACCCATGACAATAACAATGAGTTGCGCTGATAATGTGTCTGTCTGTTTTGTTTATTTTCTAGAAGATAATGTAACCTCCCTTAATTGTAAGCGTAACCGTATTGAGACGCTGATCACATCCTGTCCGCCCTTTTTGAACATTTTCCTTCCCATCATCCCCCATTTTTGGCTTGCTCCGAGTTCGTGGATGGGATATTTTGAACCTGATATTTTGTTCTTTGGCACGGACAGTTCCAAGAAAAGCGAAACAGTAAGACTTAGCCCTGGATACTTCCTTCGTTTTTATTTATTTTTAATTCTTATACTCTGCATGAATAATAGTTGTCTGTAATGCATGTTTATATAGTTCAATTATTTTCATGTCGGTAGAGCCTGTGAACGGATATGCCATTTCTTTGCAAGTAGCTCACTTGTTTATCGCTCCATATGTTCAGCATATACATGGAAGAACAAGTATCAATTGCCTTACTTTCATTTACATTGGTTTAAGCATGAACATTGTACATAGAATCAAAACCATTCTGCACATGCGCACATCGTGCGAGTAGATTAGGGGCATGTCTTTGTACGGAAGCTGCTGACCAGGACGAGGGGCACGTTGACAGTCATTTCTATGACATTAGCGGATTTGTATTGTCGATCTTTTATCAACCAGTGAAAAATGGTACAAAATGTAACTCACCTGCGAACTCGGTGCAAGCAACAAGTCATCCAAGATGGCTGCCAAGATGGCTGCTATGTATTGTGACCAGTTGTATGGTTATTAGCCTGCAGGCGATCCTATTGCGGTGATGGTCATAGACAGGTAGGTGTGGAAGAATGCGATGGTTATGATTTCGGTGGAATATCGTGTAGAACCATATTCCCACGGTGAGTTTCATTCGTTTCTTTTGTTTTTCGTTTGTCGTTCGTCTGTCGGGCCTAGCTCTTACTTTACCGCTGAATATGATTCTACGTCGAAATCGATTATTGCACTTGGAAACTGCATTTTAGGAGGGAATATTCCTTGTACTAGAAAGTCTAATTTGGTCAGTTGATGGAAATGCAAACTTTCTAATGCAGGAGAGAACAGACGAACGGATGATGGGATGTGGTACAGATATTCGGACTCTCAAACTTTTACAGTACTGTGCTAGTCAACCACTTGTTAGGGAAATAATCGCAATCATACCTATCCGTAATCCATAACACTAGGTCAAAATTCGTAATACACTAGTTAAAACATAGACACAAAACAGCACAGAACAGATAGTAAAGCACCGGTACACACAACAAAGTCAAATTCATGAAAGAAAGATAATTGGACCTCTGGCCAAAAGACCAAGAAGTGATGTCAGATGTTTCGAAAATAGTAAGCACATCCTGCCCCACATGTGGCACCCGCCATATATCAATCTATAAGTCTAATAGGTAGTGGTCACTATCTAAGACCCTATGTCACCGATACCATCAGCGATCATTTGTCGAAGAGAGATGCTGTATTTATCTACCAGCTTTTGAAGCTCATGGCGTAAAATTTTTACCGGCTTCTTTTTTGAAAATCGAAATGTTTATGTAGACTCAAAGCAAACGGGATGACGGGCATTTGAATATCAAGTGTGGAGTAATACTGGATTGTTTCTCTCTCTTCTACAAAATTTTGCTCTGGTGATCCCTGAATTTTATTCTTGATTTCGAAAGCGATTGTCTAAAAGCTGAAAATTTGAGCAAACGCGTAAGTCTTTCAATTTCGAGAAGTGAACTACCTTAACATAATGATCGACTCCACGAAAACAATCATTGACCTTTTATGTAGACGCTAAAATGAAAAAAAATGTGTGTGTGCTTGTGTTTGCCTTTATTCAATATGATTTTTTGTGACTGTCTAGTAAAGCTACTGGTCTTAACGAAGAGTGTTTTATTTATTTTTAGGTTTTACACGCGTGGTCGTCTTCAATGTAATAACTGCAAACTCGACACAACTGGTTGTCAAGTCATCACAACCAGGCCATCCTATCCAGCAACATAGATCCAAGTGGCAACGTGAACAGACGATTGTCAAAAATCGTCTGAAGTATCTTCTACTTCCTATCAGATGACTTGTATATATCTTACAGACTCTCTCGGCCATGAATATGGGCACTTGCATCGCATCGCAAATCGTGAACTGCTGACATCCAACGCAAACCTGCCATCAACATGTGTGAGAGAACTGGTCATTTCACAAAGAAGTGATTACACTCCTCACGTTCTTACCCATTCAAATAAAGTCAGTCGCCATTTTGATAATGGTCGCAACGTCACTTCCGCCTGATTTTCAACCATGCAAATGAGTGCTGGCTGCCATGTTGATCTTGAACGCAACGTACACACTGTAAAGGATTCTGTGAACGTGGTGCCTTGAAAATTTTGACAAGCAATATTCAAGATTGTTGTGGCCTAAATAGCTGAGGGAAGATTTCTCAAACTCTTCATTGCTTTGATAATAGCAATGGTTAGAGAAAATTTCATCTTGTCCTAAGTGATACTTAATGGTATGAGTCATGAATCATGTATGTTTTAATTGGCCTCTTTATTGAGAGTAGCCATGAACGAACGATAGAGTGTAAACGCTATAACGTCCTTCAACGTATTTTGTAGTTACTTAAAACCTTTAAAAAAGCTTAGCACTTGTACATTAGTTTATTCCTATATCCTAACTCGATGTAAATAACTCATACAGTTTTCACAAAAAAAGACATTTTAATTAATGTCGATGATGTATCAAAGCAATAATCAGAGAAGAGATGGTAGAATGCCTGGTGAATAGAAAGTAACGGTATCGTTCTACAGTCAGACAGGCAATAAGAGTCACAATTGATACGTTTTTAAATTTCAGGGAATGTGTCTGTCACGTGTCGTTGATTTTTTGTTGTGTGTGTGTGTGTGTTCTGACGGTTTAGGTCTACGTATAATGTATTTGAATCCTGATATACAGGCTAACAAGCCACACGGTATAATGGTACAGACTAGTCGTCATTAGGTGTTGTCAAACCTAGTGAAGTGCATGACTAAGTAGACAAGCGTCTCAGTGGCTGACTAGTGATTAAAAATCTCCATCCGACGAGTTCAGCGCTTGACAGTGTGTATCAAACGCTCCGATCTGCAATATAAGCATCACTAGAGCCTATGAAGGGTGCGCCCTCAATCTTTAATCTGCAGTGCAAGTCCTCTTGCTTGACTTTTGAACGATGTGGTGTAATTGCTCCGTCATTTGATGGTTTCGCCTGTCGGGACAAATACTTAGCCTTGTTACTTGTGTGAAACCTGGCTGTGTATCCTTCGACATGATTGGTCCGCGTGACAATACGTAAGATGGAACTGCTTGAAGACTAACGTCACGCGATAGCCATATAGGCCTACAGTAAAGTGTTCAGTGTAAAAACGGCAGTAGGGTGGAGTCGCAGAACATTATATAAGTATCATGTGAAATTACCGGGATGAATGAATAATAGTGTAGATGTAAAGCATGTGCAAGAGAACATAATGCTTCGGCAAATCATCCAATCAGATCAATTCTAAGAAACACGTCACGCTGTCTCTATAGTCGAGTCGGATGGTATAGATGGAGATCGTACAGACGTATGGTTTTTAGAAACAAAATTATAATCGTGCTTATTCAGTCTTGTTATTGCTGTCCTAGTTGCCATATTCACCGAGTAAATATTAATCCCAGATACCTTCATACTGTCACTTACTGTTCATTACTTTGTGACATATTTATATGTGTATTTATTAACTATACTGTAAACTATTCGACAATCTAAACAGAAAGTGTCAATGATATTAAAAGTTAACTAAGATTCTCGAAAAAAGAGTCAAGTAGTGCGACTGTCATTTATTGATTCTGTGGATGTGATTGTTTCAGAAAAATTAAGAACATAAGTACTATGAGAATGGTCTTTCACCTTGCTTGCACTAGACATGGGCCCATTAACGTACATCAGTTGTACGAATGTTGTACACAAACGCTTGCTTAAAGTCCGATTCGGAAAATTGCTCTGTAAAGGAGATTTCGATTATCACGATTTAAGGGATGGACCAGAGGAAATCAAGGGTGGTCCATCGTGACCCTCCCCAAAATACCCCTATCTACATGTAACCCTCCCTCACGTGTACTTTTTTGGAAAAAAACAGCCCTCTCTCGATTTCACCTGCCAACCCCTATCATTAAAAATAAAGCTCCCTATGACGCGTTCATACGATTATCCTGTCACCATCTACAGCTCGACTGGTGGTATTTGGATTGCTTTGAACGAACGTCAGGGGATAAAAACGAATGATAGTTGTTGCTGTTGTTGTTGTTGTTGTTGTTGTTGTTGTTGTTGATGATGATGATGATGATGATGATCAGTACTCACAAAATGTCGCTGTCGCTAGTGTTTGCAATGCGTCTTGTCGAAATTAACCGCAAAATCGATCAGAGTGTTGTAGTTTGTTGCGGCAAGTTAACAATATGTAGAAGGGTCCGGGTGTAAGATAATTTAATCGATGTAACTGATTAAGCGACTAATTTCACGGGTCACGTGATAGTTTAATCCACTGTAATAACCCTTCTGAGGTGAGCAGCTGATCTTTGACACCTTTCAGTGGCAAGTTTCATCGAAAATTACAAAATCGTCTCTAACAAATCAGTGCATACTTCTTTACAATTGTATTCTGCCCAGAGAGGATGAATCACGAATGTTGTTGTAGTCAAGTTGACTTTGATGGTGCCCTCAAAAAGCCTGTCTCAGTCCCGAGTAATTAACATGATCAACGTTTAGTTTACCCAGCAAACCGATAATTTCTCTATATGGATATTGTGTTGACACATATTGTTTTCATTTCTATAAATTCATTCAGCTGATTTCGAAAAACTGCACGTAATGTAGATAAAAACACTTGTAAGCTGGCACTTTCAGAATAGCATCATAATTTCAAACGAGCATCTACACTCTAGTCAATATAAACTAAGTAATACAAAAAATTCCATATACAAAACAGCTCCTCTCTAGCTTTTAAACAAATTTCCAAGTGGATTTTTTCCCATTTAGTTCCATTATCATTTGTCGCAAGAAAAAGAGTCATGACTAAGTTTACTTTTCGTGTCGAACTATAAACCTTAAAAAGGAAGTTCCTCAGCCAAAGGTTTCCACAAAGATTACGCAGGTTTTTCTTGTATTTGAATATATTTTATTGATAAAAGTACATTATTAAAGGCTAGGATGCATGTCAGAAAGGTGTAACAGGACAGTTCTCACTAATTTTTATTGCGGTATTATTTTCATCCATTTACATCAATGTTTCTCTAACTCTTCAACTTGTTTCCAGAGTAAGTTTATACTCTAGGTGGTAATTGTGCTCATCTTGTAGGAAATACAAAGCAAATGATGGCTTCCTGTCAATAATTTTCATTTCATAGAAAAATCATTTTGCTATAAGTATCAGATGCCTGTAAATAACTGGAGTACATGTGTCTCCAAAACGTATATCATGAAGGCTAGGTCTCAAGACTCGGCTGGGTTTTTTTTAATCTCACAAGATCTAACTGTCGACAAGAAAGAAGCAGAAAATGACTGTAAGAACGAAGTGGTCATATTGATAAGTTGCAAACTGGTGGCGATAGGTTACACTTTGGACTATAAGGGCGTTAATGTAATAAACGCTATCGGTTAGCTGCTGTCATATTATTCAGTTTACCTTGGTATATCAATACTCACATTGAAGACATAACACCGTCAGGCTGGTTGTTTATATCGCTAATGCCGTTTTGGCAAAAAAAATGCGAAAGATCAGCACTTACCAATCGAGAATTTACTGAATTTTCTAACCCGGATGGACAGCTCTGCTGGTGGACAGAATTGTTACCGATGTCCCCAGGGTTGTCTGAGGTCCAGTTTAGTGATGTGTTCATTGCTTTGATTGCGTTTGTGTGTGATGTGTGATAGCGAGTATGTGTGAGTGCTTCATGAACTTTGTGCGGATGGTGGCAGTCAGAAAAATCATAACAACTTAACTCGGATATTGAACCACTTTTTAAGGGTGGGGACTAAGCCGAGCGGTTGTAACTGCGATGTCTTCGCTGAGTGTCGTACATTATGAGTTCGAATCCGATCGAGAATCTATCAAGATCTCAAAATGTTGAATACAAGAGCATCTCCTTTGGAAATCGAACACTTAGGGATCATTTGACAGACAAGGTGTTTTTTTCCAAATGCCGTTGAGGAACGCTGAATATTTCAAGTCAAACAACCTAAACATGAATTTTCCTGACACCCCGCCCACGTCATTAATATAACGGGGACCTGCTGTGGCCTTATCATAATAATGCAATGTACTGATCGGATCACAGGTCGAAATAGTCCGGAACTCTGTCAATTTAAAAAACTGTGGCAGTTTTCATCGTTAGCAACAGGTGTGAAAATATTGCTGACTCAATCACATCGACAGATCCCAGTAACACATGACGGAAACTTATCCCGAATAAATAAGCGACAATTTATAGACGTCCTCTTTAAAACAGGATATTTTAAAATTTCAAAATGTAGAAGGGATTTAGAGAACCGCGTAGGCTTTGCTGTGCTTTATATTCACTGGAACAAAATATTCATAATTTCGCCTTCGATAATTCTGTTACTTTACAAATATGTTTGCTCTAGACAGGAATTTCTCAAAGATCTATGGTTCAGCAAATTTGTGATCAAAAGACATCTACACAGTAAGAGACAAATGTGAAAATAAACTATTCATTCATCTGTCAATCCGCCCATACAAATATTCTTATTTTGAATACAGTACCATCGATACAAGGACGCTCTGCAGAAGCAAAGCGCGACTATATAAGATGTGCAAACGCATATCAACGGAGGGGGGACAGGGAAAATCGGAATGATATGCTATGGCTACACGAAAAACATTGGTCAATTTTTTAGAAAGCAGAGCATGAATTCTTTTCCTCCCTTCCTACCTACGTACCTACCCACACACACATACACACACATACCACACATACATACATACATACATACATACATACATACATACATACATACATACATACATACATACATACATACATACATACATACATACATACATACATACATACATCAAAACGTAAACAGACACAGGTAGACACGCAGAGAGACAGATAGACACTCTCAGTTAATCCTTGTTAATCTATATATCGGATTCAGTACAATGTACAGCTATGATTAATAAACAACAAGCGGAAACTATTACAGGCCATATTTGAATCGGGTTAATCGTTGCATTTTTGGTTCCTTTTGACATTTTCACAACGATGACGTAATTTCGTAACATATTGAAAATACCTTACACCAGTCAATGCATAGTGTATTCAGTGGCAGAGTGATGACCTTTGACACACACCATCTATGGCGTTAGGTTCTACAAATTATTTTTCGTCCCAGTGACGTATCATCTAATGATACGCCAATGAAAATCTTTAGGGAAAACGAAACCTAATCCTGCCCCCTCCCCTACACAAAAACAAAGCAAAGCATACATTTGCTGCGAAAATGAAAATATTCAATTTCTGTTACTTCTGTAGATATATAATTTACCATCAATTAATTGGAAACTTCATAAGCTTTGAGTCAGTGACGTTTTTATTTCATTTAAATGAACAAATTTACATACCACAGCCAACGTGACAAAGTTTAGGAACAATATTGTCATAATTTGGGACGCGACTATACTTGTTTCAATTGAAGTCCGATCGACGCGTTATCGATAATTAACTGAGACTAATTTAACTGAATCACGTCCATCAAAAGTTAAAATTTCAGTCGACATTTGCAAAATATTCAAAACATCGTGATACTGCTATTAGTTTACCACAATTAGTTTATCATTATTAACACAGAATAACAAGACAAAAGCTATTATATAAATTCTGCTCAGAGAGCTTAAGCCTAATCGCAACCCAGAATTTTCAGCATGTGACCGCGTACAAAAACAGTTTTGAAAAATCTGCTGCACTCAATTTGTGTCTATGGTAACTATGACGTTTCACTTATTTTATAGTGTGTGTTAATATTGGTTCAAATAGTTTAAAACAAGCGCACTCGTGTCGCTGTTCGTATCTCGTGTGAGCACTGAGTTAGTATTGACTTGGTAGAGACATCTCTCTTGACGACGAGATGAGGTCAATTCTACTTCTTAGCGTACTGCTTGCCTTCATCGTGAGTGCCTTCTCCTCAAAATTGTCCTTTCTCAAAAACAGCGAGGATAAAATCCAGGTGAGGTATTTTTCGTTCATTCCGTGGATATGAATTCGCAATACTTCCTTGCACCACTTGCCAGTCCGCTTAAAGTTCTTATTCTCTGCAAAAGTATTCGCCCATCTCTACCTTCCCCTCCTTCGCTGCCTCCCTCCCCTCGGAATACCTCTCTCCTAAAAAATCACTGGTAGAGGTCATAGACTAAGGAAAATGTCTCCTCTCATTGAGTGATAAGTCCAGCCTAAGCAAAATGAAAGGGGTAAGGCACTTTTTATCTAAAATAATGATGCAGGTAGCCAGTTATTAATATCAAAGGCAACACTAAATCATTGTCCTACTTAGACTGATACGTTTTTTGTTGGGTTTTTTTTGGTTGTTTTTGTTTTGTTTTTGTTTTTTGGTTTTTTTTGAAGACGAGAAAAATCGTAGGAGAAACCGAAGTGGAAAGAAAGTCGAGATTCCTCAAACCACCACCCGGACAAAGTAAGTACTATCACAAACAACAGTATCCAAGTACAGTACACAAATGGGACATATCTGAATTTGTTTTTACACAGTAAAAATAAAATGTGATCGTGTTTTCAGTATTTGCCTTTGTACGTAATCTTGATCTAAGATCTTAATTATTGTTGAAACTGGTGTTCATGTTTGTCAACACGGTCGATTATGGGTGCTTACACAATTTTAGTTGATGTTGCGATGTTCTACGATTGAACTACCTGGCTGGACTAAACTTCAGGGAGTATCTGACATACTGAAGTTCGTCCAAGTAAGTTTGCATATCAGGGTATACGTAAAGCAATGGTATTCGAGTGAACCACGGTACAAAACCAACCACGTGCACAAACGCACATAGAAATACGTGTATTTCCATACGCGTTTGTACTCGCGGGTTTGTGCCGCCATTACGTGATCTTTTTGGGGGTATTAATAAGGTGTAGGACACTGTGCGTCATTTTTATTCCGTAGTAGAACCATTGCAACAAAGCTCACAGCAATCCCGGCATTCTATCTCCTTGTTATTGCGACATCCCATTGGCGAACACTGCATGTCTATACAAACCGTACCACACCTTCAAAGATTACATGATAAATCCATCATGTTTTGTCGTGGAGAGCGACTCAAGGGTGCCCAATGTCATCGAACCAATAAAAAGTTTAGAAAATCGACAGTAATGTTACGTGAAAAACAGTAAGTTATTGTTAAATCAGGGCTGTAGATAACTCGGAAGTGATCGCCGATTTCATCGGAGGGGCTAGACATTAGGGAGCGTTCAGTTATTATGGCCGGTGGTGGGCCGGCAAATTCTTCCTGCGCATCAGTCAAAATAAGTGAACCCCCCTACCCATTGCACCAAAAAATTGATGACCCCCTTTTAAGATGACAAAAATTTCATGAACTCCCCCCCCCCCATTACTTGAGTAAAGCTGCATACACAAACATCTCTTGGGGGCGATAGAACAAAAAAAAAAGATTCTCAGAATTTTACAAAATGACCCTCCTAACAAAATTACAAGGTGTTAATGTTCAAATTTCCCATTCTTACTTGCTATATTTTTGAAATTACCTCTAAAGGGATTGGACAGAAATTACAGGTGGATTGCAATATTTTTGAGCAACCAAGTGTGTACAAAATTTTGATATTTGGATTTAATTGATAATCAGCTGTTGATAATGCTGATTCACTATATATGGTAGTCTATGAGAAAACTATTATGTTATACTCTTTGAATACAAAACTGTATCTATGCATTTATAGATATTTGATAAATGAGATAAATGTATTTAATTGGAATAGGGTTGTTACAACTCGTATGTGGACAAAAATTTGAATTTAGAATTTCACCAAAAATGTTCATCCACTATACATTGGATTCTATGAGAAAACTATGAATAATTTTAACAATGCTAAACTAAATTAATTTGCGCTTTTATAGGTGTTTGATAATTGTTACAAATGTACTTGATTCAAAAAGGGTATTTGAAAGTTCAGATGTTGACAACAATTATGATATTGGAATTTCACCTAAAAGTATAATTTCACTTTTCATGGTACTAGTAGTCTACAGGTAACTGTTAAACAATTTCCCTGACAAACTTGCTATATCTCTAATATGTAAGTAATAGGAATTGTTCATTGCTCACAGTGAGCTTGATTTACAATAAGACATGCCCCAGAGTTACCAAGTCAAGATGTTTATGTGACAGATAATTATACTGTTGTTCAGATTTACAGTTAAATGACTTCAGAGAATGAAATCATGAAGCAAATCATTTTTATCTCCCTGAATATTTCTGAACACTGAAACTGCATTTTGACGGGACGGATACTTATGAAAATTAAGTGACACCCCCGCCCCTCTGAGCTGTTTGAAAAATACATGACCCCCCCCCCTTTGCCGTTTTCAAATTTAAGGTGACCCCCCTCTAAATACGATGTCTTTGTGAATATTTTTGCCGAGCAGGAGTTGCTGTTCAAAAACATTTAATAGGACCACAATGATTTCTACATGTAACATTCTATCCATAAAGTGAACTTCTTTATCAATGTCGTGCCCTGTGTTATAGGTGACTACATCGCCACCTACCGTTTCCTTTAAATTATTGCAATCAGGAAGAAGTGAATGGTTAAAAATTAAAGACGCGCCATCCTAGCCACCCTATGACGCCCTCATGAGACGACATTTTTGTAAGCATCCGTCGTGATACATCCAAAATAGGATGTGCTGTCGATCTATAGCACGACTTCCTGGTAGAGTTCGTTTTCTCTGTACATTTAATTTATAGTGATATGAAAATATTGTAGTCAGCAGACTTGAACAAGCCTTAAACAAGAAATATGGACTACTGTACATTTTTTCAAGCTCATATATATTAAACTCAAAGCGTACGTCCCCGTAAACTTCGCATATTTACACAAATTACGTATACGACGAGAGCTGCCTTTGCGCATGCGCTGTAACTCGTCCGATCACCCTAATTCCACTTTCTCCTTCATTCCAGCGGTGTCGCTCGTCACCGGTGTGCATTCGACCTGTAACAGCGTAACTGTCGATTTAATCGATAAGGGGGAGACCTATACCGATGGTACAGTGGACGCATGGATTTATCTCACCGCCGAAGCCCCAGCAATAGAGGACCTGCCTAACCTACCGCACGAAGTATTCCAATATATAGGCGATACCAGTAACGTGGCATTCAGAGTGTTCTTTGACGGACTCAGACCTTGCCAACACATCACAGTGATCACTGTCATCCGCAATAAAGACAGTTCAGTCACGGAAACTAAAGTCTCGAGAGTATCAACAGGTAATTGTTTACATGTACATTTCTAGCGACAACAACCCATGGCGCATTCTCCCGTAACCCGATGACGTTGAATTATAGTAATACTGCGTCTGTGCTATATAGATGTCTTCTTTACCGCAACACACAGCTACAGTCAAACTTAAACATTAGTCGAGAGGTACATCACCAACTCTGATTTTCCATTTGTGTGTGTGTATGTATGTTTGTATGTATGTATGTATGTATGTATGTATGTATGTATGTATGTATGTATGACAGACTGCTTTTTCAAAAAGTGACAAATGTTTTCCTACAGCAAAAGCAGAATATTCTATTTTTCTCTACCCCCTCCGGTGATATACAATTTCAAACCTCATTTAGTTGTGCCTTGCTTACACAGAATGTCCTTGTAAAGATGGTACTGGCAAAGGGGATCCTCACTATACCACTTTCGATCGCGTCCACTTCAACTTCAACGGGAACTGTACCTACCTGCTCGCCGAGGACTGCGTCAACAAGACGAAAACGTTCCAAATATTTGCGAGACATGGCTTTCCCTCGGGCATAAGTTCACGCCGTGTGGTACAGGTGATTGCCGCTGTCAACGAAGATGGAAAACGCCATGTCGTATCGATAAAGCATAACGGAGTGTGTAGAGTAAGTTGATTTGTCAAGATAGCCAATGCTCTGCCTCTATCGATCTGCGCACGAATCTCACTCTCCCCGGTCTATGCGTCGTAACTTGAGGCCAACATTCATTCAGAAAATTAACATTTTTTAAAAATATTTTAATTACTAGATCGATGGACGTATCGTCAAGTTTTCTGACCAATCCAGTTATCCATCTTCAGTGACATACAAACGAAGTGATAGTGGAATACACTATGTCTGGCCCGTACGAAGCGACTGGTGGCTAGAGTATAACCCGGCCAAATTCAGAGTTGAGGTGGGCTTCCACGCTTCCTCCAGCCTACGCGGTAAAGTCTGTGGTCTCCTTGGCAACAACAATGGCGACAAAAGCGACGATCTTAAGAAGCGGGACGGTTCAATGGCGGCAAATTTCGACGAACTCGGAGATCACTTCGCCGTACCTGGCAGGTAGTAAAAATATTCCCTGTCATCATTTTGCAGATGTATTTTGATACATGCACCTGTGTATTATTTAGGAATCACATTGTCTCGGTTCTTTTGGAGAAACATTGTGAAAAACCTGGTATTCGTCTATCCAACACAATTTCCATACCCTCGACGAGTTTTGGTGACAAACTTCTTTTTTGACGTGAGTTCCATCGTCGCACATTGTCAGACTCTGTTACTCAGTCTGCGTCTACGAGCCGAATCCGTGTATATTTCTAGACGCACTACTGCTGGGATACTGTTGTCGATACAGGGAATAAAATATTGAAGTCTGACTGCTGTTTTGGCGAATCTACGTTACATCGGCCGGTCGGGGAACTGATGACCCTTGCACACAACAAACTTGCATGTCTTGGTGCAAATCTGTTAATATTTCGGTGGTTTAGTGTTTTAAAAAAGAACATCTGTTCAAACAAATCAAATCTTCGAAGCGAAGCCAACAACAATATTAACGATGACGTTTACCCAATCTGACTGCACCAGCTTAAGTTACAGATATATATATATATATATATATATATATATATATATATATATATATATAT
>LD358340.1:29989-42973 GCA_001465055.1 Ptychodera flava | reverse complement strand
TAGATATATAGATATATAGATATAGATATTTTACTTCAAGGACAAAGTAATAATAACTTTTACTGAAGGTTCCTGCATCCTTCGATCTTCAGACAGAGATAGAACAAAAAATATCCTTACAAAAATATCCTTAAATCTACACAGTAAATCCTTAGCTCTCTCATTATGAGACGTACATTATGTTTCTAGATGGTGTTGAAATTTGATAAATGACATTTGTTAACATAGTATATATATATATATATATATATATATATATATATGGGGAACCTGTCATATTTCAACACGTTTCTAGGTATATATAATATATATAAAATATATATATATATATATATATATATATATATATATATATATACATATATATATATGTATAGAATGTGTACATTTTTTTTTTCAGTTGCCCTTGATGAGTGACTTGCCAAACTGGATCCTGCCATGGTGACCCAACATCCAAAGACGACATTTGCTGTACACTGGTTTGCCGTCGATTAGGCTCTCAAAATAGAAAGTGAAACTAGCGCCTTACTACATCAACGTTTGCTCTTGGGAGACAAAATGCGGAACTCTGTGATTATACTTCATGAACTTGACCTGGGTCTGTGTTACTGTGGTATTACCTCACCTATCATTGTCTGCGAATAACAAGATGGACCTTTTGACTTTTCTCTGTCTTAAAAAATTGTTACTAATTAACGTAATATTGATTTTGAAACAATTTTTTTTGGGGGGGGGGCTCTGGAAGAGAAATGGATATTCTGAATTAGATTAGGGAAACTGATTGGAGAAAATTTCTTTGAAAATGAAAGCATGTTTCCTGTTTCCTTCGAATCGGAGACTTAAGACTGCATTGCTCTGATGCAAACCCGATATAAAGGTTATTGCAACAAACACGCACTCATCTTAAATGATTCGTTATACTCTCACTCTGGCGGATTAATAACTAACTGATCATTATTGGTATATTATTCATTGTAGTTATTTCAGCGTAACACTACTTTTAATGATTACTTCTGCATGCATGCTGTCTGAAATAAATGCTATTATTTACTCGAATTTAAATGTCGCAACTTCCTTATTTTCATCAGGACCAAATTCACACGCACAAAACATCATATACATTCCCTTGCCAACTTAGCATTTTTCTCACCTCACCTCACTCCACCTCATCTCACCCCAGCCTATCCAATCCCCCCATAAAGAGATATACAAGGTTAAATACAACAAATTTTACATCAAGGACTTTAAAAAGGCAAGATGTTCCGTGTATATTGACACCCATACCAAAATTGTAAGTATCTCAGCAAAATCATTGCTTAGATATTTTTTTACAGGAAGTCGGTAACTGAAGAAGATGGAGATTTTTTTGTCATTTAAAATGTGCTCTTCCCATTTGATCCCTTCGACCAGCATCCGAATTATTTCGTAAGGTGGAAAACTTACACATATAGAAGAGAAGGGTCAACATCCTTATTTTTATTTCTCTCCATTAGCTGATTTCTGAGGATGTAGCGTTCACATTATTGAGTAAAATCTGCCTTGTTCTCCTCTTTTTGAAGACGAATTTCCAGTTCACGTACTAGAATGCCATACGAACACATGTTATTTCCTTTAATGTGAAAAATGTATATGGATATATGTATGTATGTATGTATGTATGTATGTATGTATGTATGTATGTATGTATGTATGTATGTATGTATGTATGTATGTATGTATGTATGTATGTATGTATGAATGTACGTACGTACGTACGTACGCATGCATGCATGCATGCATGTATTTATGTATGTATGTATGCATGCATGCATGTATGTATGTATTTAGGTGTAGTTTAATACCACAATTGGCACGACGACCCCTGATTTTTATTCTTGATTTCGAAAAAAAACGGTTTAATGTTTCGCGGATGAAGGTTTGTGTTTCAAGACACATATTGTCTTTATCTGATAGAGATGGAAGGGATACTGAGCGAGGTTAAGCCAGTTTCGTACATCAACAATCAGCACTAACCTTACAGTCGATGCATTCAAAGTGTATTTAATCTTCAAATTTATGTGTTCGATTGCAACGATGACCAGTACGGCACAATCTATAAAATCTGAAAGCACACGTATGATCATTTAACCCTTTCACCCCAGTTCCCTGTATACAGGTCCAACTTAACCATAGAAAACAATGGATTTGGGACAGACCATGGTGGTGAAAGGGTTAAACCGTAATATCCGATACCCAGATATTTTGCAGACCTTAATTATTTTTGTGTTCATTATTATTGTTAGGAAAACCTATTAGTATATTGTCTCACAGTAGACACTCAGATAACATTCCTTCTAAGATTTTATCATTGAGGCTCAGTTTCCGTCTTCTTTTCTCATGACCCATAGACCTTTCCCACCAAAACTTCTTTATTAACGGGAAACCTCGCCTTCCCAAATCAGAGACATGTTTAACTTCAACAAATACCTTTATTTCAAGTCACCGGACTTCACGCAGATATTACAGTGTCTCTCACCCAAGTGTTACGTTTCACTGTCAATTATCAGTTTAGCAATAAAGCAGTCTCCTATAGTATTAGACGACTTCGTCTCCCGACTGCTTTCTCACACCTGGTCCACGGTTAACCTACCCCTCGTGGGTACCCTACCCCCTCCCCCGTGTCTGGTCATATTCTACACAATTTGGTAGTTACATCTGTTCAAACGTGCACGCCTCTGACCGTTGTGTTGATATTTAGCCTGGTCATTCGGTTTACAGCAATACCGCGCCAGCATCAGATACCAGATATGAACTGAAAATGCTCACATGTTTCATTATATGTTGCATTATATGTAAATTTGAACCTTTGCCACACGTTTGCAACTTCATTGAAAGTAATATGATCAGTCTAATGAACAATATTCACCGCCGATTAATTCTAAAAGTTCATGAAGTATACAAATATGTAATTAGCTGAAATAAAAATATTAAAGCTCTTTGACTTCTGTCATTGTATCACCACTTTATATAGCAAGTGTAACTACCTTTGGCCAAGTCCTTCAAGCCATATATGCCGAACTGTGAAAGCTCATTAGATATGCAAATTATAAATTAGCTGACATGAAAATGTGAAATGACTTTCGATATTGTTTTAACCTAGTATAATCATCAATGTACATAGCATGTTTTGCCAACTTTGATCAAGTAAATCCCAGTATATATCCCTAATTAGCAAAGTTCATTAAATATGTAAATTAGGAATTGGCTGAAGTAAAAATGCTTAATGACTTTCAATAATATTGTATCATAGTATCTTTAATGTATATAGCAAGGTTCATCAACTTTGGTCCGGTCAATTCAGATATATATCCCTAATTAGCAAAGTTCATTAAATATGTAAATTAGGAATTGGCTGAAGAGAAAATGCTTAATGACTTTCAATAATATTGTATTATAGTGTCATTAATGTACATAGCAAGTTTCATCAATTCTGATCAAGTCAGTTCAGATATATATCCCTAATTATGAAAATTCATTTAATATGCAAATTAGCAATTGGTTGAAGTAAAAATGTCTTTTGACTTTCAATAATGTTATATGAAAGTATCTTTGATGAATATAGCAAGTTTCAACAACTACAATCAAGTTAATTCAGATATATATCCCTAATTAGGAAAGTTCATTAAATATGCAAATTCGGAATTGGCTGCAGTAAAAATGCTTAATGACTTTCAAGAATGTTGTATCATAGTAGCTTCAATACATGTAGCAAGTTTCATCAACTTTAGTCCAGTCAATTCAAATATATATCCCTTATTAGCAAAGTTCATTAAATATGCAAATTAGGAATTGGGTGAAGTTAAAATGCTTGATGACTTTCAAGAATGTTAAATTATAGTATCTTCAATATACATACAAAGTTTGGTCAATTTTGATAAAGTCAAATCAGATATATATCCCTAATTAGGAAAGTTCATTAAATATGCAAACTAGCAACTATCTTTCATGTCACCCCTTAATGGTTCCCACTACTGATATATTTTGGTGTGATCAACATTTGTAGCAAATCTCATCAAATTGTGTGCAGTCGTTTTTAATGTATATCCGTTTTTTCTAAAATCATTAATTATGCAAATGAGCAAAAAGTATGCGAGCCACACCCAGCAAAAAGTAATCAGTTCTTGCCATTTGCTAACTGAATCTATTTACCAGATTTGATTCTGATCTGATCAGCCGTTTTAGAGATATCGGACCAACAGACAGACAGACGGACACACGGACACACAGACAGACAGACAGACAGACAGACAGACAAACATCGCTGCGACATATGCTCACGTGTGTGAACACGTGAGCAAAAAACCCATACAGGTTCGTGTGCTCATAGCTCGCTTGAACATTAAATTATTGTCATAATTGTATCCGTAAATACGAGGCAATAAAATACTAAAGTCTGAATATGTGGAACAATTCGTCATGTCGTTCATGTACGTTTGAGACTTTGCCAAACAGTCAAGGAAGGGACATTACATTCACAGTTTAATTGGTCTCACGATGACGTGTATTCAATCTTGTGCTACTCGTACGTGTCGGCTGAAAGGAAAATACCCAAGCAAAGGCGGCCATCTTGATTAAACATGTCTAACGTCACTTTGACTATCGCAGAAGACAGATCTATTGGCGACACAAATGTCTGTGACGTTGTTTTTAGTTTTTAGGTACCCTGACCTTTAAAGATATCTGTAATCCCCGGAAACAGAGAGAATGGAATTTGTTTGAAGCAACCTCCGCGTCCTTTCTAAATTTGCAGTGTCGCTTTATCAGCCGACATAGGTAAGCGAACATAATGGACTCCTCTGCAAAGAAAAAAAAATGTCACCTGCATTTTTGTCACCAAACATATTTTTCTGATTCAGATGGCCTGGTACAGCGCTTTCCTAATTTTAGGGGGCGGGGGCAGAACATGAATCGTGGATGATAATTGCTGACATTAACAAGATTGTGAAATTTTATTCAGCAGCTAATGTACATGTTTTCTCAAATTTGCAATATGCACGTCAGGATGAGCGTTATACAATAAATAAAACTTGTATGTCTATTCTCCCCTTGTAAACGTGATGAAGGATTTACAGTAATTCCCTCGCTATGCTTCGTGCCCCTTAAAAATGAACAAATATGATGATATCATACTCGGTATCTACAAAGTCGCACACAAAGGTCTGGAAACCACGATGAGTATAATTGGGACGAAAACGTTGCTAAAGTGATCCATGGTGGTTAGAACCTTAGAAGATATCGACCTCAAAATCAGTGTGGGATTCATACCCTTTATGATCCACATCAACTTCAATTTTCTGTGACTTTAATCGGTACTGATGGGTTTAAGTGAAGACATAACCCGAGGCGAAGTGTTTAGTAGTTAACCCGAAACAAATAAGTAACCTACATTTGAAAGCCAATAGAGAAAATGAATGTGAAGGTAGGAATTTCATTTTGGAACCTGGAAATCCAGTGCACCCAAGGGGGAAAGACTGTCAAGTGCCGTTAACTATTTAGAAAGTTCGTTTCAGAATTTTAGGTTGCACATTGAGGGTTAAAGCCAGGGTCGCGGTCAGAGTGGCAGAAGTAACGCTGAAATATGCACTCTCAAAGAATGACATCATGACCGCACTGAATTTTGCTACGCCCTAGAGCCCTATACTGTTCATTGAAACGTTAAATACCAATGAAGAAGCTGATCACTGCTTAAACCTTTGAGCGCCAAAGTCTATTTTTGTCCCCTTTATAAAATAAACCTCAGTCAATTTTTCTCAGATTTTTGCCAAAATTTTGAGAAAAAAACTGTAGCCAATGAAATGTGATATCCATTTGGTCCAAAATTATCAAAAAATTACAGAAAAAGTTCATAAAAATTGGTAAAATTTTGCACTAAAATTTTGGCGGGAGAAAATTACAGCGCTCAAAGGGTTAACAGTTTGCGTTTTCAAAAACCTCGAGCTGTATATTATTTCACAGATGGTGCGAACTGTAGGGGTAAGTTTTTTCAATCCGATTTGGCTTAAAATATTCTCAGCAAACGCCGACAAATTCCGCCATTAGCTTTCAGTATCACGTCTCAGTGTTGTTCAGAGTGAATGTAGCTCCTCATGTCATCTGTGTTTCTCCACAGTCAAAGCTGATCATCCCGAAATCGCCTTACGCCTCACTTAGAGACTTCACAAAGCATCTGGTGACGAAAACGTCAGGGGCAGCCGATAACAAGATTGGAGCTTATTTCGAATAATCGGATCTACATATTTTTCTAATTTCTCAAAAGTGCTAGGTGCCGTATATCTGAATGTTGCAATATCACAACTTACTCATAAAAAACAAGACTGTATAACTTACAAAGAAAAGCAGGTGATCTTACATTTGCAGATTAAACCGATATTATTACGTCACTATCCGATTATCCCAAATTAGTTCTAATCGTGTTGGATGTTTTTCACATCGTACAGTTTCTGTTTCGAAGTATCAATTTACTTCCAAATTAAGATTTTCAGGGGCGAAGGAACGATGTTCGTTCCGCTTCAAGTTGAAATGTATGTTCCGCTGCCCCCGACTACGTTTCCCCCATCCCATCTAGGAAACACCCAACTAGCCCTCTCTCAACAACAAAGCTCCCAATTTTACCCCGAGCTAGTAACCAACCTGCAAAAGCTCGCTGCCCTCTGCACACCGCATAAGTTTTAATTCTCGCCATCGGCAAATCCCACAAACAACGGCATCATAAGGGAGCCGTCATTATTTACGGCCTGGGGGTTGGATGAATTTCCTCGGAAACTCCAAAATTTTGAGTAACCCCCCCCCCTCCAGCCAACCATGATGAATTTGAGTAACCTCCCTCTCTAACTCAGAAATTTTGACTGACCCCCTCCTACTTAGAAAAGTTAAATCCTAATACATG
This sequence comes from Ptychodera flava, assembly GCA_001465055.1. Classification (NCBI taxonomy): domain Eukaryota; kingdom Metazoa; phylum Hemichordata; class Enteropneusta; family Ptychoderidae; genus Ptychodera; species Ptychodera flava. Next base: position 36,048 of record LD358340.1, on the reverse strand, counting down.
TATTTGTAACATTTACAAAAATACAGCACAAAGTGACAATAAAATACGGATATAGAAGCTCATGCTATAAGCAGTATTCAACCATGGAGTATTGTTTAGTTTGGATGTGTATCACGACAGGGTTTTCACGAGGATATCTGACTGGGCAGAATTTGAAGGTACAGGTGGGGGATAACACGTGAGATGGTGAGGGGGAAAGCGTCAGAGGGGGCTGTCCCTATCTTGCATGGATAATTTTGAGAAATTGATGTGTGCAATGGTGCAATCTTGGAGGTGTTTCAATTTATTTTGCACTCGGTAAAATTGTTTGAAAATGACAATGAACACTGATATAATAATAATAATAAGTTTATTCAGATACTATAGGCCACCGGCCTCAAAGTATTCCATATCAGGTATCAAACAAATGTACAGGCCGCTCTCTCAGGAATTGGCGAGAGAGAGAGAGAAAAAAAAGAAAAGAAAAGAAAGTAACAATAGCTATACAAAAGCAGGTGTTATTACATCGTTGCAGGTGTCTCAGAACGCTTCTTCATACCGAAGAAGACAAATTTCGCTAGATTGCGTAAAACAGTTGTACTCTGAGTCTGCATTAGCAAACTAAATTTTTGGTTTGACGGATTTAAGTAGAAATATTTTGGAATGTATTTTGTTCTTAAATCTTGATAAAGAGGACAAATTATACAGAAGTGGAATTCATCTTCAATTGATTTTAAAATACAGTAAGCACAGGTTCTTTCTGCACGTTCGTTACGTAATTTCCTATCTGCCTCAATGCGTAAGGAATGCATAGATACTCGAAAGCGACATAAGGCCTCTCTGTACCGGTCATTTTCAATACAAGATAAATACATCTCTTGCTTAAAAGAATATTTGAAAGTACGGTAACAGTCCAGTTTGGGAAAAAGATGTAAATTTGAGCTCCAATTCTGAGAGTCAATATCTCGACATCTCTGTTTGAATAAATTAATAAAATTAACATTATTACCCACACTTTGGTTGAGCCATGCTTCACCCATGCCAAAGGAAAACAACAACATTTTAACATTATAGGCCCAACATGGTTTACACTTATTAGCTTCTTCACATTGAAATAAATAACACTTGTACACAAGACGATGTTGTGGCATTGCAATTAAACGTAGCCAATACTTAATAATCTTTACAAGTCTACATGTGCGTATTGTAAAACGGCCCAACTCGCCCCTGACAGCGAGGGTGGATGCATTGCCATACAATTTCAATACGAAACGACAAAATTTATTTTGCACTATTTCAATTTGGTCAGCCGTGTGGAAGCCCCACATTTCACTCCCATACGTTAAGATTGGGAGGATTTTACTATCAAATATTTTAAATGCAAGATTAACATCGATAGTACCAAATCGAGCGATGGCTTTCTTAACTTCAAACACTGCCTTCGAGGCTTTGGCTGCTAGATGCCGTTGAGCTTGAACACTGATATATTGATTATGTGTTGTGTATGATCAGTGTTTGAGTCACAATATTCAACAATCAAACAATGACAATTCATTTTGTGAAAAAGAGTTCTCACTTTTCCAGAGATTGACGACAAATGGATATGCAGGAATAGAAAAGCTGTGAACTTCTTGTGTTATTTCTCCAGCTGCCAGCTTCCAATGAAAAGCCTGAATACGGTATGGTTAGTTGTCATGGTTATTGAACTGAAGGCAACTAAAAATATGTTTGTATGATAATTAAGGATAAATTCACAACAGTTCAGTTTTGTCCCAGATCCTGTGAAAGATTTGAAAAATTGATGTGTGCAATAGTGCAGTCTGGTGCAATCTGAGAGGTGTTTTCAATTTGTCTTTTACTAGTAAAAATGTTAGAACACCCCAAGGGGAAGAGCATGAGACGGGGTCTCGCATCGAAAATTTTGAGAAATTGATAATATGAAATGGTGCAATCTGAGAGGTGTTTCAATTTATTTCGAAAAAAAAATTAGTAACCCCTCCTTTTTCCTCTCTACATTTTGAGTAATCCCCCCTTGAAGTTTTCAATATTTTTAGCGACCCCCTCACATTCCTCCGACCTCCGGCCGTAAATAATGACGGCTCCTGACGCCTGCCTGCCCGAGAGGCTTATTGCCGAACTACTCTCGCCGAACAAACCATTTATTAGAATTTGCCCGCCAGCCCTTTCCCTGCGCGCGTGACGGGGAAACGATTATGAAAGCCCGCCCCAGCCTGCCCGCTAATTGCGAACACGTCACTTGCGCATTGCTATGTTGGCTGCCCCTAAGGGCATTGTGTTTCAGAAGTAAAACAACCGACTGAAAAGTCAAATATTTCGTGTGTAAAGTATACTACCCTCATCAGATGCTAAATTCTTTGAAGCCGTATAGGTTGAAGAAAATAAAACTGGTGTTTCACGATCAGCAACAACCCAATGTTGTCATATGACACAATTTAAAACGAAGAAAAATATCTTCGAGGGCGGGGGCATCTCCACTTATGCAAACAATCGGGGATTACAACCCTCAAGTGGATGTTTGTTGTACTATTGGACTTGCAATCGTTTCGCACAGAGCCACTCGTCCTATTCCATTAATCAATGTACTATTCCCAGCATGCACCGCGGCAACCTATTTGCTCGCCTGTGTTTGCAACCTGTGCCGTCGGCGAGCGCTTTCTTTCATCAGACCAATTGAAGTTTCCGGAGAAATGACGTGCATGGTGCCTCTTTTTTTGCTCATCAACTTCTGGTACTCAACGTTTCTGTGACTGATTGCGTCCTCGGTTTTTTTTTCAGTGCCGTTGGAAAGGAGAGGTAGCCTGTCTAATTACTGGGATTAGGGAGGCAAAATGATGTTACTTTGAGAGTGTCTTTACAATATCGTAGTCAAAAGCTGCATCTATGTATCAACGTAAACTCTCTGGATCGCTTTGTTACGACGTTCCCCGGACACTGAATGCAGTGTTTCAGCGTTTGCCGCTTTCACACTTTTGAGCGAGCTCAACCTCGTCGGGGATGTACAACGCTGTGGACGTAAATCAAACGCTGACATAGGTAAGACTGTGTTTCATCGTAGAGCCGAAGGCAACATACGTGGGGCTCTTAGAACGCTCATTGCAGAAAGTGATGTATACGTGAGACAGGTGAGAGTAACCTTGTTTGGTATTGAAGTTCTCATCAACCAGCTCAAAACACCATAAAAGGACCAATCAGGGTTGTAGCAAAGTGCAGCCAGTTAAATCTGCCTCGCATTTTAAATGTGAAACGATGAAACGATGCACCGTGCTTAAAAGTGGCTCTTTTGTTGTCTAAATATTTTATGCTTAAACACCCCCTGTCGCGACAAATCGAATAGTTCGATTCTAATTGCAACTTCACGGCACCGGCCGTGCGTTATCTTTTGTTCCCGTCATGTCTCACTCGGCTCTGCTTAAATAAGGCTTTACCACGATCCTGATGATATACTAATTATCTAATTATCATTCCCACGTAGTGTATATTTCACATCATGAAAGCTAGATTTAACCGCTTTTTGAGAACTGTGTAATGGCTGCATATTATATTTACGTCACTGTGATGCGAATTTATCAACTGTGAAGATCCAAAGTGTTATGTATATGCACTGGCGTTTCATTTCAACTTCAACTTTTGCAGCCATGGATGACAGCCGTGACTTTGTATAAAGATCTTGTCTTAATGGACTTGGCTGACACGTTTCAAATCCTGTCTTTTGAGAATGTCAAAATAGACATGGCAAAGGCATCGCCAATGATGCCGTCTGTTTCGGGAGCTCATAAGATGCGAGTCTTGTAGAGCATCTTTGTGGCGGTATTTCTGATGGAGGACTTATGTTCGTTGGCCTCGAACAGGGGACGACGCCTCGGGTGAACTCTTGATACATGGTCGTTGTCAAGGGAACCAGTCGCGTCGCTTCGTATAGACAGCAATCATTAGGAGTTTCTGGAACGTGTACATGTATTAAACCTCCTAATATGCTAATATACTTCATAAACGAGGACGTACGTTGGCGTTGTGCATTTTCGTAATCATTTACAGGTCCACTCTACCTGTGGGCGTACAATCTTTCTACAACATTAAGTTCGAAGCGAAACACGTTTTCTTTCAAAGATCCTGCTTCGGCGATCTTATCGCTGTCTTTAACTGCCACCGTTTACAAAGCAATTATATCACTAGATACGCAGACGGTGGGCCGCTGCCTTTTATATTGCTGTAATCGCATTTGCCACGTCTGTAGTTCTAAAGTATCCTTTACGGTGGTACAGTAATCCCCCGCCGCAAAATGCATCTGATTGATTTTTTCACGAGCATTCAAACGCTTGAAATAGACATTTACAAAACTTACATAACCGAGCGCCATTTGCTCTCCAAAGACACTCCGTATAGCAGTTCGTGATAGACTTGGGGAGGTTCGTTTCTGAGTCATCAGCCGTTTCGCGAAAGGAGAAGAAAGCAGTGAAATGTAGATCTAAATCTGCCAAATACGATTCATGAAATTGCAATTCTCTCGTACGAGATCCTTTGAAATACATTAACTTTATCAAAAAACGCGAACTCTTATATAAACTCTGATATATAAAGAAACTGAAATTTAATTCATTAGCGCGTCACATGACCTAAACACACTTCAGAGGTTGGTGGATTTAAGTCCAAAGTGAGATCCGTGTTGAGATACCGTGATTGCTTCCCCGTCGTGCGGCGTAATCATCGAGTTTGATTCACGAATTCTGTGCATATAAATGTCGGTGTGCTCACGGAACGCAGTCTGGTTATTAAACCTGGCACAGTGATTGTGTGATAAACTGAGCAGATCTCAGTGTCGCTTTGATAGCGTTTTGCGTTTTGAGTTGCGGAGATTGTCTGACCGATGACGTAAAGCCAGCTAATACGACTCTTACTATGCTGTGATCCGCATCCCTACGGCAAAAAGGATGAGGATTTTTTTTCTACCGATTCGGAATCTGATTGCGCTGTGCTCTTCACAGTCCGCAGGATTATGTTGCAAAGGATTATGCAACACAAATTTATATTGTCTCTGTGAACTTGACGAGCCAAAAACGTGTTAAGTTTTGCTCTCCAAACAACACTTACGAAGCATTCCTTTGAAATCATTAGACTCATGATTCTAACAATGCAAGCTTCTCCCGTTACCATAGCAGCTTATTGCCAGGAAAATCTTCCCTACCCAAGAAACGGTTACAGTCAACTCGCATAAGGTATATAAAATGTGCCTCAACGACAGATATAGTGATTTTCAAACTTTTGCAATACTGTTTTAATTTAACACTTGTGAGGGGTGGGGCTCATTTTGAAGCTCATAAAGTAGAAAAAGTAAAAAATCTTATTTTTGTAAAAATTTGAAAAGAAAATATTTCCCATAGAATTGACAGGGGCATAGCGACTATTTTGAATTTCAAGTGTCAGTAAATATTGAGCAATTTGTTTCTCTTGTACCAAAATTTTCCCCTGTGACGCTAGATTTTTATTCTTGATTTCTTAAAGGGAATATGTTGAAGTATCCTTACCTAAAGTTTTGGGCGAAATTTTAAGTATTCCAATTTCGACAGGTACTAACCTATAAATGGAAACGACTATAACTTATATGATCTATTAGCGAGCATTAATATAAAAGGCTTAAAGTTCCATATTCAGTTGTAACTTTTATGTATTTCCGATATTTTCCTGATATTTGTTAGACGGAAAGTGATCACAAAATTCGATTTTTCGTGCTAGGTAGAGCAAGATCAAAACAGGCGTCGTTCCCTAAACTCAGTTATTTCATCCAAACAGAGAAAATTGACGATTTTCTCATTTTCGTGTTAGCATCGTATTGTGTTGGTAGGGGAACTCTGCGGGTATGCTTGTCATAGACTGTCCAATTTCAACTGCAGTTATCGCGTAGAGAAAATCGCAGGAACGCAGAAAGTGATCTGGCTTGATGTAGCCATACAGACTGTCTCAGAACAAGTGAGGATATACCTCGGTAACAGTGTTGTTCTAATGCGTTCGAAGCTAACTTGCCACCTGTGGGTGCTTCATGGATCGTGTGTGTGATGTGGTGT
>LD358340.1:12850-23525 GCA_001465055.1 Ptychodera flava | reverse complement strand
ATTTGAAGCTTGCACTGATCACCATGTAAATTATTTGTTTAAAAATATGCACACATATCTTATTGATTGCAATAAAGAAAAAGCTCTCAGTCCAAACCTGTTTTTGTATCGATACTTTCACATGCGGCATTTTTCTGACTTATGACTACATTAGGAAAAATTGGAAAACAACTTTATAAAAGTTTTTAAGCTTACGATACTTCATTGTAATTGATTTTAACAAATCTGAGAATCAATAATGTTGCTTCAAGTTGAAAAAATTCCTTCGCAGAGACTTGAAAACGAAATCTCTCAACATTATCACCCCCATGATATAGTACTGCGCAGATGCACCATACCGTTACGACATCCGTATTTCTAAATGTTTAAGGCGCATGTATTACACATATATACACACAGACTTCTCCTGGTTTTCTGAGAATATTCATAAAAAATATCATATCTCCCACATCACAGTCAATAATACTGTAGCTTTTACAGGATTCCGATAGGCCATAGATAACACTTGAGAGACTAAGCGCGTTATTTATTGAAATATTGAGCCCTTCTTTTTAATGTTATAAGCTTGATTGAAAAACTTTTCATGTATCCGTTCAATTGAAAAGTGTAAAAAATATTGATATTCACTATGGTATTTTCTGTAATTTCTTGTCGATGCGGAAGAAAGCAAGCTACTGCTTCTGTGGCAAATTAAAGGGACTAACAGGGTATGATGACGTGTCGTTTAAAAATACAGCATTTTAAGCTCACGAGCTACGCCCAGGCGACTACAGGTAGTCGTCTTGGGTTTCGTATTACTTCTAGTCGTGAGGTGGGTGGACCAATTAACGCATCATTACTGTCATGCGTAACGAGATAAGTAGTTGAATTTCTCACGGCTATGTTTTTTTTTCAATTCTAAAGATGTCAGTTTTGCGAACTGTGACGAAAGCAGACTGCAATTGGACCTGTTTCAAAACTACGAGAAAGCCATACGCCCTGTGTCGTCACCCGAGCAAACACTAGAGATGCAGTTTGGCTTGTCAATCACACAACTATTGAACGTGGTGAGTAATTTGCAAATGACAGTCGAAATTTTATCTCGAAAAAGTATTTTTGTCATCTTGTGTAACATGTACACACCTGCATCGTAACGCAAAAGTGTGTCAATATTGTCTTCTAAAGAAACCATTATTTGCAATTATTTACTGTGTTACCATTTGTAATAATTTAACTTGAAAATGGATGAACACTTTGTCCTTCAGATTAATATATTGATACACCTGTTGAAGAGGTTTTGTTCACATTTTTCCTCCAAATAATGTTGATGTTTCTTCCTGTATCATTGGTTTCATTGATTTCTCTAAATTTTGCATGAAGGCAACCACACAGGGAGTTATTGTAGTCTGACATACCGCTGATCGATTCAAAAAGACGGAATCAAAATGCGATAAAATACCCACGGCGGGTTATACTCTAAGAATAACCTTTTTGAATAAAAATTTTATCAGCATTAAATTTTTAATTAATGAACCCAGACCAAGCACAGCCTTGGCAATCCAATTAGCGACGAAACAGATTAGGTACCTTTCAGTTGAGACGCGAGCCTTTAAGCGTTTACGGTGTATCGATCCTGCCCACATCCAGTTTGTGCTGGCGGTATACTAGTCTAAGAGCATCACGGTTAATTTCTGTAAACCAGTGCAGCCAGATACACTGTCGTTTTCCAAAGGAACTGTATGTCAGGGGGGATCACTTATCATTTTGAATAAGTGTTCACAGTAACAAAGCTGGTTTCCCTAAGAGTCTAAGTCGTTTTGAGCACGGGAAAGTACAAGTATTTATTTCTGTACCTAACGCTGTCGGGTTATTTTCATCCGCTTCTTGTCGTCCTTTACTTGCAATCATCATATACACTTACCTAATTTCCGCTTTAAATAATCGGAATCCCCCCCCCCTCAAAAAGGGCATACTTTTCAGGGTCTTAATCATTTTAATTCTCCCGTATCAGGCAACCTCAAATTTACAAGATATATATTTTGTGATGTTACCCAATTATGACACTACATGGAACTTTGCTGGCTGTCTAACGAGTTTAATAGACAACATCAATCAGAAAAATTCGACAAATAAATAAAACACCTTCGGCGACAACGTAGACATGAGCTAATTGGTGTCATTTTTATCCCCCCACCCCAGTTCATCTGTCACCGCAATTTGCGGACTTCTATCACGGCAAATAGATGGCGAGGAGCGTTACTGATCTCTGGAATTTTTTACGGGTACCTCTTCCCTTTTTCATGATAAGCTCGAAACACCAAGGATGAAAACAAAATGATTAAACATGTATAGATGTATTTCCATAATGATCATGGTTTCCAAGACAATTTACAGCCGTTGAAATCACGCCTCATCTTCCATCACGCCCCCAACCAACACATGGTGTGCTAAAAGAAGTAAAATAACGCACAGGCATGTATGCCTTGGTGGACATTATAACGGTTCATTTGTTAGTCTGCCTTCGTCGTTTCGTACGTTCCACATTAAAAAATAATCAGCACAATATTCGATATTTATGGTCTTGAACTTGCCAGAAACCAGTAACATCTTTCGATATAATGTCATAGTTTTGTATTCGGCATGCATCGAGTTCTGTAATGTACAGTCTGCTTTCGTGACTATGTTTAAATACTCAGTATTTGGTTCGTGAACACAGCTCATCCACCATCAGAGCTAGCAATCACATTTTGGACCCTTAAACTTGTATCCTTGTAGAAAACTACACATCAGTAATCATCAGTAATATCAGATCAATTTCATATAAAAAGTAATCAAAAAATGTCAGAATTTATTGTTAAAGTGAGCCCTTTGCATTACTTTGAAATATTTTACTTCGAAAGATGAGTTTTTTATATTCCGACACTGCCATGACACTGGAGCTACTTTCCGCTCTCAGCGTCATCCTTACTGAAAGCTATCATTAAACTCCAAGTCATTCACTATTTTGTCTTCAAATGAAGAAACCCGCGTGAGTGAAATAGCGCAGATTAATCTCAGCACGGAATACGGGTATCACATGATTCATACTCAAGAAGAGAAGGATATAATTTGGGAATATCATCATGATATCAGTCTTGTGACCTTTATCTGTCAGATATTACATGCATCACACTAGTAACGGCTTGCGTCAGCAATATATGTTGCTTGTCATATGATGTTTGACGAAGCCCTGTTCATTTAAAGAGAACTGTGGGCAAAGAATTGCCATGAAACTATAAAAAACATCTATTTTGACTAAACCTTGTTCATTTATGACAACCATGGGCAAAGCATTACCATGAAACTATTAGAGCATCTATAAATTACCTTTTATTTCATCCGACAATGGAAAGCCTGGAGTGTATGTTTACGTTTCATTTGCTATAAATTTTGATGTTACTTCCAGTTCTATTTGCAATATGCAATTTCTTGTTATCTTTCCAAATCATCGATATCGAAATGCGTAATGGTACATTTCTCAATGCGACCTCTGTGTGGTTAATGCCAAATGCTATTGTTGACAACTGGAGTTTTGTCTGGACTAAGAACACGTTTGTCAATAATTGCATCAGAAATTGTACACGGCGCATCGGGTAGGCAAGGCATATTTTTTGCACTTAATCACACTTGTGGGAGTAGATTAAGAAAATGCATTTTATGGAACACAAATAAAAATATTGGGAAAAGGTCATCTCTCAGATAAAATTCACCATATAACCCTGTAAAGAAACTGTTAATATCCTATATCTGTCATGTCATCACAGACATGTATAAAGGTTGGCAATCATTACCTCTTCATGACGTCATTATAACAGCGTCATTCTGAAAGATGGCTGTAGGTGTATCTTCAAGTTCTAAGTACTCCTTACCTCATAGACATGCAGACTTCGCAATACTCGGCCTGCTTATCGGTTGATACAGTCAATTGTTGGCAGCTCAGACTTAATGTATTGATCGCTGTAGGCCATAACCAGGTACGACGTGAGGTAATTCACCCTGATGTTCAAGTTATTCGCCGGTTTTTTCCCTCGGCTGCGTGCGTACAATATGTGGGAGAGCAACGGAGAGTGTTTTGCAACTTCATTACAGGATCAGTAGAAATCGTCACCTTTTGACAATTTCGTTTAGAATTTAATTTTGAATTGCATGTCATTCTGTTTATCAACTACAGTTTCATAGCCTCCACTCCCTGCAGCTTCTCGAAACGGCTTGTAATGAAATGACGTGTATGCATGTCATGAATTTCGAACACACAAATGCGAATACCATGATTAAAACTCCGTTGGTAGATCAACAAGCCGAATACGGGGTATTTCACCATATTTCATGGAAACTAGACAATAAGGTGTAGCTGTAACATGAAACCATGATTCTGCAAAGTATCAAATCTTGTAGAAACATTTACTATGTCTTCAAGATTTTGAAATTAGAAACCTATAACAATTAAAACCAATAAAATTATTAATTAAAGTATTTACTTGTATCATTAAATATTAAATGACGTAATGCATACGCTTATAGGGTTTTCAGTTTGTCTCGTGGTCTAAAAAGCATTCATTGTAATGAGTTCATAAACATTGAATGTTGTAATTTAATTCCTGAGTGTAATTAAGATCGACTTTCTCTTGGCTCACGTCAATCCAAATTAAGATATTTGAATAACTTATATGAAATTCTGCTTCGACGCCACTCATTCATATTAAAAGATCCTATGGGTGCAGGTGAGAAGGGTCGACCATTTCAAAACGAGATAATATTTTACTGTTTCATAAGAAAAACCCCACAATAATTATTGTGTAATAGCAAAAGTGTGATACACACGGCAGCATCAGGTCTCTCCTAAGAGCATAATTCTCAGTGCCTTAAATACGATTTTGCTACCTATATGAGTCAAAAAAAATCTCAAGCAGTCGACCATATTTTCGATATGTAGTATTTTTTACAGGTAAGATACATTTAAATTACATAAGCTAAAGTAAAGTTTTAGGTCCTGCAGGAATTTTATACAAGAAATGCCTGAAAAGGTTGCAAGATGCACGAGTTAAGCTATTTCACGGACGAACAGAACTTTATGCCATGAGACCGATTACATTTGCATGAAACACACTTATTAGATCAAAATCTCAACCTCTTGCTGTGGTGAGAATTCGACGTCTTAGTTTTGGTTTAGTTGTACATTCCCGACGATTTTGCTGCATTTTTTCTCAGATGCATGCAGAATTCGCGTAATTTTTTAGAAAAACTAATTTCTTAACGTGACGACTATTCTTATATCTCTTTCTACCCTCGAATTTAATCGGCCAATTTTCCTTGATAGAGTTATTTTTGAGGTTTAAAGAAATCTTTGTGGAGGTGTCAGATAAAAGGTGGAATGAGACTTCAACATTTCTTTCATGGCGCGAATTCATAGCAAGTATATTTTTTACTGGTGCAAATTTAAACTATATGAAATATTCTGATATTTTAATAACGACGAGACTTTACGAGGTTGCGCGTCTAAATTCACGGAAAACATCAAACAAATCTAAAAATACTACTTGTAATTATGACAAAAAGTGTCGTCTGCCGTTCCGAACGTCTGTGCGTGCTACACGTACGCGACGTCTTGTTATCAAAGACGCTACGAGTACTGATGGAAGTTTCAACGTAATTACGTGTAACTGAACCTAAAACTAAAATGTCTAAAGCCTTTCTCTTTCGAGGCGCAAATAAACCGTCTCAAATAAATGTTTACGAGTTCAAGACGATGTGCGGGTGTTGGAGTATGTCTAGGTCAAACCCGTGCATGAAATATGCGTCTAGGTCATAACCCAAACTTAACAGTCAGAATCGGAAAATTTAATGCGAACCAAAGCCGATGTTGCTAAGTTACGTGACTCTCGATAATGTCAAAGTTTGCTTTGAAAATCATAAACATGAATATAAGCACTGATCAGATTAATTTTTATGGTAACCTCGGACCGTCTTTCGTTTGGACTGAACCACACACAAACATGCAATCTTTTTCTTCTTTCGTTTTAGGATGAAAAGAACCAAATTATTCAAATCAGTGTCTGGATGAAACAGGTGAGCCGTGATAGTCACGTGACTTTGTCCATATGCAGCCAGTGTATAAAAGCTAATATGCCTTTCCCAATAGAGAAGAGGCGTTATTTATTTTCCAATGTACGAAGATCATGACTTGAAAGATAAAAGCATTTCCTACCTGCCTTTTACACGGTCATCGTCAGCAACGAGCAATTATTGTCCCTCTTGTTTTTCTCAACTGTGTCGAGATTAGTAGCGCCCATGAAAAGTGTAGCTTTACTGTTCCACTGTATTTTATAATTACGTGCTCTATTATTGTCAAGTGTGTATTATAATATAACGGTTAAGGTCTGCGAAGTGCTGACTTAAAATAAATGGCCTGCTAGAAGTCATATACAGTCACCTTTGCTCTGTGTTTTACAGTAATAACCTAAGAAATGGATATTTGGAGTCATGTTTAGAAACATTTTTGTCTCAATCGCGGGCACATCTTTTACAAACGCATCCGCCCTTGTCCATTCTTGCACGAATCGAAAGATTTCTCCTCCTCAACTTCGAGTACTGAATGTCTTATGATTGTGAATAATTTGTTACAGCAATGGGCTGACTACAGATTGATATGGGACCCTGACAATTACACAGGTATTACGTCAGTCGTACTGAATTTTGAACGCCTCTGGTATCCAGATATGGCACTTTATAATAGGTAAGATCACTTCACGTATTAAGGTAGTATGCACCTTGAAAGTGAAAGACTAAAACTTTTTCTTAAACTTTCCTTGAAAGGAATCTTTCAACCATTCTCTTTCAAAATCAACAATAAAAATCGGGGATCACCGTGGAAATTTTGGCACTAGAGAAACAAATAAGCTAAGATTTACCGATATTTAGAATTCAAAATGGCCGCCATCCCTGTGTTAACTGTATGGAGAAAAATACAATTTTCGAATTTCGAAAAACTAAGCCGCTTAAAAGTTTTCTTACACTAAGAGCTCTAAAATGAACCCCAACAAGTGGTAGATCAGAAAAGAATTGTAAAGTTTGAGAGTCCGAATATCTGTCCCCGAGGCGCGTTCTACTTTAAAGTGTTGTGTGTGAGAATACGATGGTTTCAACCGGGTTCGAACTCACAACGCACGGTACCCAATCACCTAGCGGAGAAAGCTACCGCTCGGCTAAATCCCCAATCACAAAAAGATTTGTTCAATAACCGAGCTAATGTTGTTACAATTCTGACTGCGCCCTCTCTACTCGCTGTAGAGTTCATGAAGCATTCACGTTCGCACACACAAACTATCATACTAGCACACAAACTTTATCGAAGCGAAGCAATGAATACATCGCTTTACTGGGCGGAAGACAGCCTCGGGGACAATTCTGTCCACCAGCAGGTTAGGGACAGACGCTGTTGCTAACTTGATGACTAAACTATGCGCCTCGATAGTGAAAGAATAATCTTTTGCTGAGGCTTTCCTCAATGAAACTTTCAACCATTCTCTTTCCAAATAAAGAATAAAAATCAGGGGTCAACGCGCAAATTTTTTTACGAGAGAAACAGATTACCTAACATTTACTGGTATTGACTTTCAAAATGGCCGCTTTCACTGTGTTAACTCATCGGGGAATAATAACGTTATCGATTTTCACAAAACTTAGCCTCGAAAATTTCATTTATTCCGTAAGCTTCAAAATGAACTCCACAAGTGGTAGATCAGAAAAGATTGTCAAAACTTGATGCCTGAATATCTGTTCCCGTTCCACCTTCAGGAGATTTTAGCCATCAAGGGAGCGTGCGCGAGACTTGAGTCCCACGCACTCGTTTTGCTTTCAACGTTTCGTTTAACAAAAGTTGATATTAGATGTTATATCTGAAAAGGTGGTTCCTCGCCGACCTTCGCAGTGCAAATGATTTATATACATCCACTAACACTAAACAGGGTACCTTAGATGTAGCTTGGATCAAAACGACGCAAGCCTGCTTCTGAATATATGTGAAACCACTGCTGGGGAGATAATAAAATATTTTTGTTAACAAAACAACTGGGACCTATATGTGCAACTGACGACCGACCCCTTCACCAACGTGGCTTGGCCCAACCCTTTTGCTGTCAATAATGATTGAGGATCTGTTTACTGGGAATTGGGGTGAACAGGTTATGGAACAGCCAACCATTCCTTGCTGCAAAGATACGCTCCTTTGAAGGATATTTATCCAATTCACACTCTTATCAACGTGCTCGGAATTCTCTCGTAGGAGAGAGGTCCTAATTCCAAAACGTCTCAGTCAGGAATTTTATTGTACTTTCCACGGTTTTAAAAAGACATAGCATTCCCGGATGTTGAAGGAAACTAGGGAGGCAGTTATCAGGCAGAGGGCACACACGAAGGATCTTGATGTCTGACAGCAGAAGAATGAGTGTGAAACGTGACATACTGACAATGTGTATGATACTGTAATCGATAAACCCTCTAATCAGTGTGTAACATGTGAGATGGGTTTGATTTATTTCCAGTAGTGGGCACATTCCATGTTTGAAAATGAGATGAGATTCCTTCACTATGTTTGCGTTCAGATGAAAGGGATATATATTACTTGTGTCGAACGTGTTGGAAATTCTTTCGCTGGGTAGCTTGTGTAGATAGTAAAGTTTACCGAGCGAGTACTGCCACGAGGGAAAGGGCGGTGTGGAATACGTATATCGTTTTGACTCACGAAGAGTGAATAATACGCTCGCTCTGTCTGGCATGGTAAATTACCGTCGGCGAAAGGTAACTTCTGATTGTTTCGGCTCACACTTCTGGTAGAGTATCGAGTTAGTATCAAGTACAAGTGTATTCTTGTAATCGACGGTCTTGTGCGAACAGTAAATTGGAGGGGTGTTGAAACCGCAACTGCAACATGAAACTACCCTGTCCATCTTCTAAACGTCCTGGCTTGTTGTCTCGACATAGTCCGTCTACGAAAAACTGCACCTTACATTCAGATTGCAATAAAATGGCCTTAGGGACATTGGGAGAGTCACTTTATTCCCCGAATTTTTTAAACACTGTACCTGCTTTTCGACAAGATGGATACTTATGAAAAGTCAGCTGATTCGCCTCCGTCCCTCTGTGCTGGGACTTGAAAAAATCAAAGTAAAACTTAAGTTGCCCACGCGGAAATAGTTGAAAAATGCAAGATTAATCCAATAATAGAATTTGTCACTACATAAATTTACAAAAAAAATAGGATTTGCGTTCCTATGATATAAAAGCAAGCATGGTGTCTCTCAAGTTACACGGGCGTATATAAATAATGGAAGACCAAATTATTTCCATTGACAATGATTACATGACACATGAGTATTAATAACTCTTTTACTAGAGTAAATGAAGCGAGACAATTAATTTTAATAAAATGAACAAACAATGTGCATTTTTCAAGTAACACTATACAATGACAAAGAACAAACTCAGGAATCTACACAAGAATTTCAATAAAGTTAGATAAAGTAAAACTTTTGAAGTGCAACTTTGGAATTAATTTGAGTTGTGACAAGAATGATTCGAGATGGCTTGTTTTGTTGGACTGTTATGCATTTCAAATTGTGTAGGAGCAATGACATGACCAAGTCAAAGTAAGTGAATTTGGTATGATTGACAGTTGACATCTTTCACTATCGTTCCTGTGCTCCTGGAGGTGAATGCCATGGGTTATAATTAATAATGGTCAGCCCTTCAGAAATCTGTTGAGAGAAAAAAAGGATATATATATCAAAATATATGCAAATATAAGCAAATGAACTAATTATGATATGGGAAACTCATGAAACTTTCAAAAATGTTTCAAAAAAAATATAGCAAAATGTAAGTATGATGACTCATGGGATGCTCATTAAGCAAAAGCATATATGTTAAACGAAACTTGGATCAAATTCATTCCATTCAGTTTTGTTGATGGCTTAATGTAGCTAATTATAATATGAGATACTCATAAACTTCAAGCATGACTTAAAGTAAGTATAGCTGCTGAAGCTTAGAAGTTATATCAAATTACGTTACAAATATCACATTCACTTTCAACATATAGGCCAAGTACAGTATTCCATTATGTACAAGTTTTAAATCAGAGTTACATGGTCATCATAAATGTATTAGTAAATATAACAAATGTACTTCAAGAAGTCCAATCAAGCCAAGAAAACAGAGAATGAAGGGCTGTACTATTTACATTTGTGTACACGTAAATTCCGAATCTGTTGAAGTATAGAACTTGTGAACTTGCTCGAAATTTATAATAATTGTACAAGTAACAAGAGTTTGGGCATATTAAGTGAATCCAAAGAGGAAAAAAGCAGATTGAAACATGAACTACATTTTGTTAAAATGAAGAACCATTATCAAATCTGAAATGTAGCACAAGAAATGTGAGAATACTTTTGTCTTTTCTGTAGATTTGGCCATCTAGAAAACATCTTGGAATTTTTCCACAACCTAATCCAAAATTAAAATCTTTGCATAAGATCAATAATATTGTGTGACTTTCACAGGAAAAAATTTGCAAGTTACAATCATAGGGATATATTGAGATATGTTGTGAGATGATGGGAATATATTGTGGAATAATGTACAGACCTTGGCCATTCCCAAG
>LD358340.1:0-12611 GCA_001465055.1 Ptychodera flava | reverse complement strand
GAGGAAAATATTGGCAAACCTTGACGTAATTAGTGATTTCATAAAGCGAGAAGAGGAAGAATACGAGGTGAGTGACTCAATCGATAGTGCACGCGTTAGCGAGTGGCAGTCCGGTCAATGAACTTTCTATTCACCGGGGGGGTTGGGGGTGAGGTGGGGTGGGGGTTGGAGAGAGAATGAACTATCTATTCACGGGGCTGAGTAAATATTCAAAGCAAAACCTAACTAATGAATACAAACTGAATGAAGTTTAAGTTCATAGGAATTAGCAAATTTGTAGTAAAAATACTCAAATTATGATTATGGAAAATGTAATTTCAAAACAAATTGACAATTTATGGAATAAGTGCTAGTTATTGGAAACGCATGGATAAGCATATTATATTGTAACAAACAATTGAATGCTAGCGACTAACGAGATACATCACCCGCAGTTAGTCTGAGAACCGATTTGCTATTTTCTTTCAAGGTTCGTGAAGATTGGAAGTATGTTGCCATGGTGGTGGACAGGATTTTGTTGGTGCTCTTTGCCGCTGGGTTCATAATAGGAAACTGTATCGTGCTGCTATTGGTCAGTGGAGTGTGCTAGATCCAGAAACTCCATCCCTCCTCTCGAAACGACCACTAGGGGGCGAAGTCCTCTGTGAGAAATGCGGCAATTTGGCCATGATAACCTCGGATTTACGATTTCCAGATATCTTTATTGTCCTCTTCATAATGTTGAAGATATCTTATCATACAGCATTTTGTGTTTAATTCATTATGGTGTAAACTGACGGTGAAATTGCCACTTAGAATGTTGTGTTGTCTTGGTGGCATAACCGTGACCACTTTCCTCTAACGAAGGGATTTCGTCCCTGATGAAATCTTGTGACATGTTGTCTTTGTTGCTGTGTACGTGCCTGCCCTCTGAATGTGGAGATAGTTGAATACTGTATTGACACATGTAAAGTGTCATATTCATTGGCACCGTGCTTCATATGAATTCATAAAGAATACCCGAGAATTGATATTCATGGATTCGCCTTTAGCGAAATAGTCACGTGACTTGTGCGAGGACCTACATGTATCATTTTAAGTCTGCGCGGTTGTTCCCACCTGCATTATTCATGCGTCCTGCTGGTATCCATAGAGAGCTGAGAATAATGAATGTGTCTGTGAAGTCCTCGAGATTTAAGATGGTAGGCCTAACCGCCTGCAGTGTGAATCAACACATCCAGCGTTCAATCGATGCTGTACTTATTTCCGCGGTCAAAGTTCATCCCCTGTATGATGTATTTAATCGCCTCTGAGCCATATCAGCCAGAAAAGGCGCCACTCATTAAATAAATCGATATGTACGAACAAAGTCCTGGGCCATTCTAACTCCAAAATGATTTGCTTCCCGGGAAAACACGTTTGTTGAAAGGTGACGATAATTTGGAAGCACGCTATTATTATCATTGTTGCAGTTGTTGCTGTTGTTGTTGTTGTTGATAATGATGATTTGCTGCTACTATTGATATTTTTTATATTGTAACTCTTCGACAGACACCAAACAAATGATGAGAACAATTAACGAAGCAGCATTTTTCGCCTAATAGCTCAGTCCTGTTTTCGATAAACTCTTACTCTATCTAATCGGTTGCTTCGCCTTTTGTGCTCAAGTCGTGGTGTAACTAATGAATGTATATAAACTTTCTAATTTGAAAATCAAAATTTTCCAAAGATCATTAATTGATCACGATCAGGAAGGAGTGTACAAATAAAATATCCTTTTATTTTAGGTCTTTTTTATTTTTGTATTATTGGTTGGTTTGTTCTACTGTAATAACGTAATCTGTACCATTTAAACACAGCGTCTCAGTAATCGATAATTGAGACTGCCGCTGCTTTTGATGCGTGTACCTAGGCCATTGTTACTGTGAACTGTACCTAGAATCGTCCAATAATTACATTGTGGTATGTTTAAAAGCCAAATGCACCAGTCGTAATAGTTAGCTCTCATTTATAATTTCATAAAATATCAACAAGTCCTCAGGAAAATAATGAAACAGATTTTTTTCTAAGCAATATATTTATTTGTAAAACTTCGCGCTTGTGAAATACAATTTGTCCTTTGTCAGTGAAAGGTTCATGTTTGAATAAAATTGACATGCTTTTTTTAATGTGATTATTTCTGTCCGCAAAAGTATACACATATCGAATAGACATCAGGGTTGTAACAGTAAACGTTTGTTGTCCGAGAGGCTGAGGATCGCCCCAGAACAGTCTGTTTTCACGATGCCGTAGGCCGAGAGTAACAGACTGTTTTAAGCGACTCTTAGGCCCGAAGGAAAAGAAACGTATGCTGTTACCCGATTATGGTAAGTCACTATGTGTTTTGTTACACACTTCGTCCACTTTTCCAGCCGAAAAATCGAAAAGTTTTCCGGCTGGTCACTTCCACTTCCAAACTTCGCCAGTCAAGTTTGTTCCCAAACTGTTGACAGTTTCAGAACTGTTGACTGGTAACTTACTCTTTGCATATATCAGCGTCAAAATGATGCACACCACGAATCACAACAGAGGGTTTGGACGAGGTGTGTTACAGTTTCTCTTGTTTGTACACCGTCACAGAGCGGCACATATATCATACTCGATCTGCGTTCAACTGACAACCGAATAAAAGTACAACATTTCTAAAACCTGGTTAGTATGTTATTTATCGTATGCCTGTGAGGTCTACATCGGATAATTAACGACCTCAAACGAGTGGAAATGTATTAGATGGCGGAGTTTACATTTTAGTTAAAGTTATAGTACATGACTCGAGACAATTGTTGTCAGTGCTTTTCGTAATCATACAATAAGTACAAATTTCATAAAGAAATACAAAATGTAAATGTGACCAAGCAGTAATTGCACGTCTTTCTATTCGTATATCGTTCATAAAAAACTCAAAAAAGGAAAAAGCATTGGTGTTGACATGGTTGAGACTGTTACAGACTTCGATCAAATTAGTAGACTTATAGATTAATAAATTAGTAAATTACCAGGAGGTGTAAAGTCGTGTATACGGGTTGTGACAGTAGCCTATTAAATTATTTTAAACGACCAGAAATGTAATAATAACATTGGTTTACAAGACCAAGCCATATCGTATCTTTGAAAGCCAAATCAGTCAATCCGATATCCGATATGCCGTGAACGGGAAATCATGTCCGTTAATTGTGAATTATTCAAACTTGAAAATGAGCGACGCTTGCAAGTACTGCACATTTCAAGCAAAATTACTCAATATACTCTCTTATTACATATGTAATATAGCAATGAATGAAGTAATGTATCATAATTGTAATGTACCTCCATGCAATTAACCCTTTGAGCGCCAAAGTCACTGAATTTTTATCGACTTTATAAAATACAACCCAGTCAATTTTTTTTTCAGATTTTTTGACAAAATTGTGATAAAAGACATTAACCAATGAAATTTAATATCCATTCGGTCCAAAATTATCGAAAAATTACAGATAGATTCAAAAAAATTGGTAAAATGTTGCAATAAAATCTTGGCGGGAAAAAATTACAGCACTCAAAGGGTTAAATTTCTCTTTGTAATTCATCTATCTAGTATCTACGTTAGCGACAATAACCAGTTGACGCGTTTATGGGTCGGTCACTCGCCTTGTTCTTTAAAATAACACTCCTGAGAAAGCGATTAATCAAATAAACTATGGAGAGACAGCTACGGTATTTGAACAACGAATCAAGGTTTTCAATCCTGATCCATCTTCTCGGCAGCCACGGTGGCGGACATGGATGTTTACTGACACACCTCGCATGGACATACCGCCTTGCAACCGAAGATTGCATTGAACACTGCGATAACGCCCTCTACGACAGATAAACACAGGATGACAATATTAAGAGCTTCTCTTGTGTTCTACGGCAATTTAAAAAAAAAAGAAAAGAAAATGGAGTTAGTGTATGCTTGATCCGAAATTATAAACTATTAAATGTCCATTTGATTGCAGGCATTTTTGTTAGTGCAGAATTCGCCTCAGCGACAGATTTCGGGACTCTCAAATTATTACAGCACGTTCCTGATCTACTGCTTGTCACAAGTTCAGGCTCGTTTTGCAGCTCTTGAAGTAAGTTTTCACTGTGCTACATTTGTGAAAATTGAAAATACCTTCTAGAGTCAACACAGGGGTGGCAGCCACTTAGAATTTCTAACATCGGTAAATCTAAGGCAATTAGTTTCCATGCACGGTGTCAAAATTTGCACGGCGACCCCCCCCCCCCCCAGCGACATTTATTCTTGATTTTGAAAGGTAATCGAGGAAAGTTTGAACAGAAGTTTGATTCTTTAAATTTTGAGGAAAACAGTACTGCCTTAAAAGTGTGGGAATAGTATTTTTAGTACATTGAGGGTCAAAGTTGAAAATAATCTGTGAGCAATGCATACATTCAAGAAAGCAAAGGGCCAACGTTAGTGAGTGTCAGCAGCGGAGTGATGGAAACTATCAATTAATGGATTTCAACAGATTTTTCATCTACATTGAGTTTACCATAGTTCATGTTCAATAAATTGTTGCAGTGAAGGTGTAGGTCAAAAAGCGGCACAGAGTGCACGTGACCTGCATTGACGTCAATCGCATACTAACTGTTTCCTGGAGCCTCATCGAACAATATCGAGTGATGAAAGAGGCTAATATAATACTGTTCACCGCCCTCTGTCAGATCAGCCAAAGAGGTCAGACATGGTACGGTGCAAACCGTTTCTGCTGTCAACCTAGGCTGATCTACTCGTCGAGTCCACAAAATTGAAGAACAGGCCTTGTTGACTGTCACTACATATATTTAAGGTAGGACGGGCCTCAAAATTAAAAGACTCACATTTTTGCTCGCATTTCCCTTTGTAAACTTTCAACCATTCTCTTTTAAAAAATCAAGAATAAAAATAGGGGGTCACCATGCGAATTTTTGTACTAGAGAAACAAACTACCGATATTTGAAATTAAATATGGCTGCTATCCCAGTGTGAAGGAAAATAAAATTCCCGATTTCCACAAAACTAAGGTGGTAAAACCTTCATTTACTCCATAAGCTTTAAAATGAGCACCTACAAGTGGTAGGCCAAAAGAATATCGTAAATGTTTGAGAGTCCGAATATCTGTCCCGAGGAACAGCCTACCTTAATGGTCTTATGCTTACTGACTGACTTACATGAGTGCCGGGCGATACAGTACTGGCAACTTCGTGCGCTGATGCATTGATATTGTCATTGATGAATTCTCTCGTGACATTTTTTCCTTGGTTTCCGTTCTTCTTATTCTCATTGACCAAATCGAGAACGGCTACGACGATGAGTCCGGCACACATGACGGCTGCGACAATCGACAGAGTCATCGACGATGATATCTGTGATGGTCAGGAACATTTTGAGAGAGAGAGNAGAGAGAGAGAGAGAGAGAGAGAGAGAGAGAGAGAGAGAGTTGATACCGTTTATGATGGCAATATTGAACAAAGCTCTTCTTTTTCTGTTTGTTCGTCCGCCTAGTCTGCGACTCTTCAAAATTTTGAAAATGATGAAAATAGTCGAGAACATGTCAAGCCTGGACATCTGGCGATGTGCATTTTCTTGTGCGTACCATGTTCATGTTGGTATATGTAGGTATGTAGATATGTAGGTAGGTAAGTAGGTAGGTAGGTACGTAGGTATGTAGGTCGGAAGGTAGATAGCTAGGTAGGTATAGGTAGGTAGGTGGGTTGGTTTGTTGGTTGGTTAGTTGGTTGGTTGGTAAGTAGGCTGATAGGTTGGTCGGTATGACTATGTAGGTAGGTAGGTAGGTAGGTAGGTAGGTAAGTTGTTGGTTGGCTGGTTGGTTGGTTTGTAGGATGGTAGATATGTATGTTGGAAATCCATCGTAACCATACAATTATCTTATTGTACACATCATCCTATGTTTCACAGTAATATTGCCACTCACCGTCGCGTCTGTTCTTTTGTAACCGGCTATGCATCCGACAGCTCCAACAACACCAAACTGTAATTGGAATTACATGAAAAATGACATTTCCATAAACAAACCATAAAACATCCATTCATTCAAATCAAAGTCTAAATGGACGCCACATACGATAGAAAACACAAAAGATATAAAAGATCTGGAAACTACGAAACTGGCGTTAGCAATTATCTCCTTTAAAGATAAACAGAGCATAACACATAGTTACAATCAAACCATTCGATAAAGGAAGAGGAACAGCAGTTCCATACACTGACTGTTGTGTAAGAGAATGTTAACGACAATTTGGCAATCATCGACTCAACACAAAGTTAAACGTATATAGTCACCTGTAATCTAAATTTGCCCATATATGGTCAAAGGGGCGTTCCTTGGTAATCAATATGCCCATGTGAGGGAGCTGTTTTTAAAAAGCGGCCACCCGCTTAAAATCTGTGATTGGTTAGATTTTCTCTTTCCATGGTAACTGTGGCAAATTGGAACAGGTGACAGTAGGCCTATACCTTTAACAACAGACGACCCGAACAAAGACATTCTAGCTTCTTCACTCAAAAATCAAAAATGATAAAAATTGATGGCGCCCAAGGCTATTAATTGTCCCTTCAGATGAGAAACGCTTACTGTCAGGAATTTTCTTCTCATATTACTCATAGGAATGCTTTTTTCATCGTTTACACACAATCACCTTGCGTTTTTGGTCTCCTTAATCGTCTGCCGCCTTACGGTAGAATGCGTCTCGGCGACGGATATCAATAGTTTACAATACATTTTGATGTACCATTTGTTGGCGCTTAGTTTGAAGCTCATGACGTAAACAAAGTGTTTACAAGCTTGTTTATTTTATTTTGGTATTATTTTGTAAAATGGGGACGGACGACAAAAATGAAAGGGGAAACTTACGATGTCAGCATTAATTCGGCAAATGGGAAAATTAATTTATGAAGTGTTGAAAAAAAAAATCAGTTTAGATGGACTGTGAAATTTTGCATTGCCCTGACCTGATTCTGCAAAAGCATCTCCTGGGCTTTCCTGCTTGTCACATTTATAACCGATCTAGTTGATTGACTGAGGACCTCAGAACAAGCGAACATCTTGCGAAATTTGGCTGTGCCAGCTACTAGCTTGTTGAGCAAGCATAAATAGTACACTATTGAAAGCGAGTGTGACTACAGTAGAATGGGGTTATGATGAAGGGCTGTGGGTTCAGTGATTCCCGTCTTTGAATTCAAAGTCGATTGTAAGGTTTGTGAACAAGGACACCGAAATAGACGAGTATATCCAATCGTTTAGCTGTCGCTATTGGTTTTTGTATAGATCATTTCATTGCATTGTATATTGTTGTGATTTCAACGCCATGAGGCATCGTGACGCACTTTGACCTACCTATCTGCCGTTGTGCTTGAGATGTATATAACTCATGCGCTGGGTCTGTTGCAGTAACCAGTCAGAATATCAAACCGTTCCCTTATTGAACTATACTTGAACTACAACATTTTGAATTTCTCAGTTCCCTCCCTGTCTGCATCAGAGCATGAAAACTCGCCGTGGTTTTTTATACCCATAAAGCAGATATACCTGTTTCGGACAAATGTGGTTGCTCTGTTTGGCACCCTCATTAATTATTTCAATAATTCTATACTCTTTTAAGCAGACATACATATTATATGCATTTTTGTCACTAGAAATTTTCACTTATGATTCTTAATACCCTTCTAAGCCCATTAAAAAGGACACTGTAATTTCCTTATAGATAAGACGGCTACCCTGCCATCATCGTCAGTGTCCACGGTCAGATAAGGGACACTTCAGTAATTACATTGGGGTGAGCTGGAGTGTCGCTTTTTTAGAAACCTGTCCTGTTTCTTTTTATAGAAGCTGATTTTATAAACTCACTCACTGAAGGTGATTTTATAAACTGGCCTTGAATCATCTACGTGATATTTCCTGAATTGGAAAAAAAAACAGCAAAGTACACCGATCACTACGTAATTTACACATCCTTGAGTCTAAGGCTACAGAATATGTTTCGACACTGTGAAAAATAAAAGAAAGCATGAGGCTGCAATATGGAAATCACGCTTTCAGTATTACAGGTAATTTTATCTTTCACATAAGAAAATTGTACAGTTAAAATCATATTTTGTTATCTGTCAGACTCATAATCCCAATTGCAAACAACGATTACATAATCTTTTGTGCCACGACGTGCAAACAGTGACGTAGAGGGTCAAGTTTTAGAACATAGGACAGAGGGGAAGGATTCACTTCAGAGATTTGGAAAGGGGAGAGTCACATTATAATTTTCCATAACAGGTTTGACCTGAATTCCCCCGACAACACCCCCCCCCCCCGCAATTACTGAAGGCCCCCTAATAATATTAACATTTTTGTTTACTTCCTTATGTGCTGGTACGTTATGATATACGTGTAAGTGTATAAGTAAGAAATGAACAATCTACCTTTCATGCCGTACTGTAACGGTTTTTTACTTACGAATATTCCAAATATTATCGGCGATCCTTCGTAGACAGTATTCGCCTTTTGAAAGATGGTAATTATTCCAAAAATTATCATGGCGAACCCACAAAACATTTGAATGGCTCCGAATACTGCGGCCAATGGTCGGTTAAACCGAGCCGACGATACATGGTGCAAATTCTGAACCTGTCCTCCGAGTCGCTGTGATGAGGCTTCAGGTTGAGTTTCCATTAGCGTTACGTGTTCATCATCCGACATTTTGCCAAGTCAACAATGTTAGAAATCTCTGTGGAATGAACTGCTTGGAAGAGCTCGTTACAATTGTTGACGTTGATTCGAAAGTACACGTAGACCCGGTACATCCAGCGGATCCCGCGAACAGCACCGATTATGCGACTTAAAAATTTCACGACGCGATCCCAGAATCAGTATATGACACAGACAAGTGCTAGAACTGCTTGTCGCTAGTCCTTAGGGAAGACACACGCTAGAACGATAGCCATGACTGCAAAGGTGTATAATGGCTTCAAACCGAAAGCGAAGGAAACCAAGTCACCTGATTAGCGCAATGTTGATAGGGGGATTCCCCAAGTGAAGATGAATCACGGGATGTTTTTCGTCAAAATGAAATATTAAAGTAGATGCTAGGGTCGAAAGACGAATCGAAAAGACTGTGTGAAAGTCAGGTACAGGAAAGACGTTCCGGTCACATTAAAAAAAACATAATAACTTGCTGTTCAAAGCTATGTGTCTCTATACAAATAATGGATACTAGCTAGACTTGTAAACAAGGGACTCACATTAGAATACGATTAACTTAAAGGAAGAATTCAGCTATATATTGGGGAAATGAATTCATACTCTAAAAATTTTACAATGCTATTTTGTCTGTCACTTATAGGGACTCACTTTGAAGCTATTTTGAGGAACTATAGAGTTTTAGCCGGCTTATTTTGTGACAACAATCGAAACTGTTTTTCCCCATTGAAAGTAAACTCAGTGATGGCGGCCATTTTGAATCTAAAACGGCTGTAAACAGTGGGTATTTTAGGAATTTCTTTCAAGAGTACAAAATTTTGCGAGGTGGCCCCTGGCTTTTATTATTGATATCCAAACTGGATGATTTAAATTTACACACGGAAAGGTTGAGAGCAATTAGTTTCAATAAGTTGTTATTTTTCAAAACTTTGGGATTCGGAGTATTAAATTGTATTAAATTAACATTCTTTTTACTCGATGAAAATATGTGCCTGAGTGCACGTTCGAAATCGATGCAATCTGGTGTTAAACGAAGCGTCGGGGGGCTCGGGACGGGTAAACACATGTGCAGTCGTAAAGAAACGGTAGTACATTACGCAGTCTGCCAGCTTGCCGGGGAAAGAGAATTTATTTGATATGAAATTATATCTCGTGGAACGTAGGGAAACGCAAAAGGAGGCATCTATGGAAATGATCACTGTGCACAAGTGGGTCATGCAAGGTCACGCAAAGTGCTGTTATTGACATAGGCGGATGTCAAATGAAAAGAAAGGCCTCGTCGACAATCTCATCCACAGACTCAGAAATAGCTATACATAAATAGATAGACAGACTGATACATAGATACATAGATTCATACATACATACATACATACATTCATTCATACATACATACATACATACATACATACATACATACATACATACATACATACACACACACACACACACATACGTACGTACGTACGTACATACATACATACGTACATACATACATACATACATACATACATACATACATACATACATACATACATACATACATACATACATACATACATACATACATACACTACACTACATGCTTCACCAAGCCAAATAAAGTTGTTGCTCTTAACATTAGAGAATGTATAGTCCTGTAAAGTGTAATTAAGTTGAAGCGAAAAAAAAACTATTCTAGAGTAAATAAAACAAAATAATCCAGAGTAAGTCGTAATTCATACATATTGTGTGCATACTGTTTATTATAATTGAAATGCAAAGACATCTGATAAAAGTCATTTGAGATACATTCTCCGACGGTCCTTAAATTACTAGAAAATTGATCTCATATCAATTTCCTCATATGCAAGGACCGCTGCTAAGAATAGAATTAATTTAGATATTGTCACCGTCGTATAACATGTCTCTGTGTCCATCAGACTTATGAAGTTATGGTGTCACTCTCTTGGAGTGTATAGTACACTGTGGCATCACCATAGCGGTTGGCTGATGTGAAAGAATGAGATTTAATGTGTAGGAATGATTTATGATCTACACCTGTGCGACTTTCTTGTCTACAAACAACGTATTTCATGCACAGTAAGATGCATCAGGTCAACCCAACTGCAGCGTGTAGATTTCACGATGTCATTATATTATGACAAGCATGTTTTGACTTTCATCAATCGTCAACGTACTTTGGTTACAGTGTTTACATTGGTCGTATGGATTCCATACGACCTTCGAGCGCAGTTCCGACGACCACCCCCTTTAAATATGCGGCTGATGGCTTTCTGACCATCATACCACAGCTTGGCACCTGCGAGCTTCACATTGTGGTAACGCCACTAGGGGTGTGCAAAGTCCATGATCTGTCTATTTACTTATTGCACCAATGCATTTGCCATCCCGCGTGTCGGATAAACCAGAGAATAACGATACACTCGAAAAATGAAGAAAATGAAGAAAGCTTACAGGATTAGACTGAATCACAATTATTAAATACTGGTCCTTGGACATCAAAATGGGCCATGCATCTGTTCTGCCCTGACAGTCGAGCAAATTGCATGTGCTAAAACAATAAAATACGTAAACTCATTCGCTGCACTCAAAAATAAGTATATTTTGCAGCAAAGGCGTCAAATAGCTAATTAACCTGGTGTAAATGATCAAATATGTAAATTTCTACTCTCTAACCGCTGCATTGATATTAAAAGATGACAGATGTCAAGTATTATACAATATAAAACAAATTTAAATGCTATGTAGGGGACATTTTTTCGGACATTCAATGCACAAAAACACATTCCAGGTTTGCAGTTTGTTTTGCTCATTTTAAAGCTTGTGAGTAGATGAAATTTTCACCGTCTTCTTTTTGTAAAATTTCAAGTTCAATGTTTCTCCACGGAGTTAAGATGGGGATCACCGTGCAAAATTTGGCGATAGAGAAACAAATTGCCCAATATTTACCGATTTGAAGTTCAAATGGCCGTCATTCCCGTGTTAACTGAATTGTGAATTATGTAATTTTCGATTTTCACAAAAATTAAACGATGATAACTATTCTTACTTCAAGGATTCAAAATAAGCCCCCACAAGCTCTAGACCGAGACAGTAATTGTAAATGTTTGATAGTCCGAATATCTGTCCTCGAGGCAAATTCTACCAAGGTATAACATTTATTTTGAAATTTCAAAGGTCGCTAAATTACAAGCATTTGCATGATGACCTCTGAACTTTATTGTTGATTACGAAAGAGGAAGGTTTTAATTTCATTGAGGAGTTTCAGCAAAAGGTTACACCTTTCTGTTTTGGTTAAAACTGTTCTGCTTTGAATCATCTGTTGCTATGATTACATTAATACAAAGTCTAGGTGTAATGCACTGTGTTCGTTTAAAGGGAAACAGTCGTCGAAACTGCGCCTGTGCGAGTTTCTTGTTTACAAACAAATGTATTTCGTGCATGATATCTAGATGCATCTCATCATCATAGCTGCAACATTTAAATTATACGATGTAGATTATGACAGACATGTTTTAACTTTCATCAATCACCATCGTACATTGGATACAGTGTCAACATTGGTCGTATGGGTCTTATACTTATACGACCTTTGAGCGCAATTCCGATGACTATATCCCTTTAAATTAATTATCGATATACAAAATTGTCGAACAATCCACAAAGTTGAGGTAGCACTGAATGTTATTTCTTCAGTAAAAGTCAATTGTGTGCCATTGTTTAACGATAAGTGTCGATAAGTAACATTACTGGATATTTTTTTGTGATTGCCTATTTCGGAAATATCAATGACATCTGTCAAGTGTACATGCTGTGCAGAAAATATATAAATTTTCAGTTTTGTACAGATACAAAAGGCTTGATAAAATTTCCTGATTA